>JAAAKG020166728.1:0-28198 GCA_010014905.2 Druon quercuslanigerum
AGGTACCGGCTCAGGGATCGAACCCCGGACCTCTGAGGTGAAGTCCGAGCGTCTAACCACTGAGCCACCGAGGCTTATTACCACTTATTTTTCTTCAAGGTTAATAATTTTATTTAAAAATTGGTCTAATTTGTTAAAAATTTCATTATTTTGTTTAAAATTCAACTTACATTTAAAAAATATTTCTCTTATTGTAACACTTTCCGTAACATTATTTTTCACAAGCTGGTTTTCTTGAGTATTTTTTAAAACAGTTTTTTAAGAAACATCATTCTTTTTGAGCCTTCTTGTGCAATTTATTGCATAATTTGTTTTATAAAAGATTATGCTGCTTTAAACAATGTACTTTGAAACGATATGAATTTCAAACCAAAAATATAATAGTAGAGTTTTTAAACAAAAATTTTAACCAAAAAAAGTTGGATTTTCTGACTGGGTTCTATAATTCAACTCGCACGTGATCGGAAAACCGAGAAAAACGAGAAAAACGAGAAAAACGAGAAAAACGAGAAAAACGAGAAAAACGAGAAAAACGAGAAAAACGGGGAAAACGAGAAAAAGGGCAAGTTTCTTTAAAGCAGCGAAAAAAGGAAGAATATTTCTTTAAAATTTAAGGATTTTAAATTAAAAGTAAAATCAAATTCGAAATCCTATTTAACATCCAGTATACAAGTTAATATATATAATTCCTTAAAATAAAACCAAGAATCCAGCGACTAAATTTGAACAACCGCCATAAAATGCTTCTAATATAATTTAAAAAATAAAAAAATGACAAATTTTCTAAAAAAAAAAAGTCTTTAGACAAAAATGAAAAGAGAGGAAAGAAAAATGAGAAAAAGAAGAAATTGGGAAAAGAGAAAAATAGATTTGGAACAATTTGAACCGTTTAGTGTTGGAACAGTTTAGGACTCAGTCCTAGACGCTGTTGGAAGGGGTAAGATAATCATCTCGAACCTGGTTTTTAGACTAATATTATTTGCTTATTGAAAAATCATTCAGTCCTTCAAATATGCAACCACTAATGAATGATTGGAAATGATTGGAACTTGTTTCCCATTTTCTCATATAGATAATCTAAAAATAAATAATAGTAAAGATATTTTGATTACTGCTTGTTCTATATTTTACCTCCTACATTTCATTCACGCAAGATTCTCTTAATATTACTTATAGTTAGATTAACGATTTCGTCAAAAGTCCAACGAGTTATGTCACTTTTAATTGCTATTTCAATTGCAGTTGCTTATCATTACAGTAGAATAATAATGAAAAGTTACGAGATAATGACACTTACTTCGAGTGTTCAAATGGTTCTACAATTTTTTATTTCAATTTTAAGACTTTTAATTAACCCCATCTTTTTAATGTCTTGTTTTTTATGACTATTCCTACGGCTCTTAAGGTCGATTCAATTCAAACATTTTTAATTAAATTTTATTGGTACAAAATCTTGAATCTTCTAAATTCTAAACACATCGAGGCAGCTGAACATCATTGACATTTTTTTAATCTGAATAGACTGCTTCTGAACCAACCACAAATACAAATACAAATAATTTTTAAAACATTTTCATACAGAATTTGGATTTTTAATTTGATCAACAACTTACGCGTCAGACAATAATTTTAAAGAAAAATTATTAAATTTCGATAAAAAAACTATTTTAATTATATTAGCAATAACTTTCGAAGAATATACTTTTGGAAAGAAAAAATAGCTTATTTCTAGAGTTGATTATTCATTTTTTTGTTGATGAAAATCAATTTTTTTAACTGGAAATTCAACCATTCCAGGTAAAGATTCATCACTAGTTCCTCAAAATTGTTTTTTTTTATTATTGAAAAGTCTACTATTATATTTTTAGTTGGAAAGTCATCTTCCTAGGTTCAAAAGTTTAATTTTTTGGCTGCAAATTAACTTTTTTAGACTCTATTTTTGAAACTTCGTCCTTTTTGTTTAAAAATTCATTTCTTTTTGGTAGAATTTTTGCTGTTTTGGAATAATCCAACTGTTTTTAATTAAAATTTTTATTATTAGTTTGTTTGAAATATCAGATATTAAATTTTTCATTGAAAATTCAACTACTTTGCTGAAAATTCAATGTGTTAATTAAATTTTGAACGCCTCTGTTAAAATTTTTTTTGAAAAAGACTTCACTATTGTTTAAATAAAAATATTTTTTTACTTAGGAATTAAATTTTTGAACTGAAAATTTTACCATTTCATTTTTGACTGAAGACTTAGCTTTTTTAGTTGAAAATTCAACTTTTTGGTTGAAAATGAACCACTTGGTTGAAAGCTGAATACCTCTATTATAAATTTTTTTTTGTAGAAATGTCTACTATACCGCACAAAAATCTTTCTTCTTTAGTTAAAAATTAATTTATCGATCTGAAAATTTTACTCTTTCAATTTTGATTGAAAAATTAGCTTTTTTATTGGAAAATTGAATTGTTTGGTTGAAGGTTGAAAATTCGTCTTTTTGTAGAAAATTAATCTTCTTATTTGAAAATTGTTCTTTTTGTTTAAAAATTCATCTCTTTTTGGTAGAATTTTTGTTGTCTGTTTTGGATTAATTCAACTGTTTTTAATTACAATTTTTAATATTAGTTTATTTGAAATATCAAACATTAAATTTTTCATTGAAAATTCATCTACTTTGTTGAAAATTCAATTTGTTAATTAACATTAGAACGCCTACTATTTGAACTTCACTATTGTGTAAAATAAATATTTTTTTAGTTAGGAATTAACTTTTTGAACTGGAAACTTTATTATCTTATTTTTGATTAAAAATTTATCTTTGTCAGTTAGAAATTCGACTGTTTGGTTAATAAGTCGTATTTTTGTAGAAAATTAATCTTCTGGTTGAGAATTATTCTTTTTGGTGGAAAATTTCACTACTCGGTTGATAGTTGCACTCCCCTATTAAAAATTCATTTTTTTGTAGAAACTTTTGCTATTTCATTTTTGATTGCAAAATTAGCTTTTTTATTGAAAAATTGAACTGTTTGGTTGAAAATTCGTCTTTTTGAAGAAAATTAATCTTCTTACTTGAAAAATATTTTTTTTTAATTCAAATACTTGGTTCAAAGTAGTAAAAAATAAATTTTTTGATCTGAACATCTTTCTATTTCATTTTTAATGGCAACTTAATCTTTTTTAGTCAAAAATTCAATTTTTTGGTCGTAAAATTCGTCTTTCTGTAGAAAATCAATCTTTATGGTTCAACATTATTCTGTTTGTTTAAAAAGTTAACTACCTGGTTAAAAGCTAAATTTCTATATTAAAAATTAATTTTTTGTAGAAAATTTTACTTTTTTGAAACAAATATATTTCTTTCTTAATACAAAATTCATTTTTTAATCTGACTATTGTATGATTTAAAAAGTCACCAGTTTTTTAGTTGTAAATTCAACTGTTCGGTTGGCAATTACGTCTTTATGGTAAAAAGTTAATCTTGCTGATAAAAAATTATTAGTTTTGGTTGAAAATTCAAGAACTTGGTGGAAAGTTGAACTTTTTTGTTGAGTATTCATTTTTTTCTAAATATTTAACATTTTAATTAAACATTGTACTATTTTCTTTTGTTTGACAATTAATTTTTTAATTAAAAATGTACCTTTACCATTTTTAGATGAAATTTCATATTTTTGATATGAAAATTAATCCCTTTATATGAAAATTCAACTATCTGGTGGATCATTTTGAATCTTCAGTTGATAATCAGAACAACATGTAACGGTTTGATTTTAGCAAACTTGCCA
This sequence comes from Druon quercuslanigerum, assembly GCA_010014905.2. Classification (NCBI taxonomy): domain Eukaryota; kingdom Metazoa; phylum Arthropoda; class Insecta; order Hymenoptera; family Cynipidae; genus Druon; species Druon quercuslanigerum. The sequence continues at coordinate 3,772 of JAAAKG020166728.1, forward strand.
TTTTAGTAATCTTGAATGAAAATATGATTTTTTCTAATCATCTTATTCAAGTGCAATAAGCGCGTGGCATTGTTTTGTGCTTGGGTGTACAATCAACTCCATAACATTGAAATTGTTCATTTCCGAAATGTAAACATTTTCATTCTATGAGGCAAATGACGTTCGGTTTATGATCAATCTCATAAAGCACTCGCGGCATTATCGGGTTTATAGTTTCAATAGAATCTGAGCTTACCCTGGAAAAGTATCGTTTTATTATTTCATATAACGGTATTACGAGAGTCCGCAAGTCTCCTAATCAAATGGATCGAATCCGGCGCAGAAGACGAACAGAATAAGAATTAGTATCTTCATTAAGGCAATGGTGTTGATGTTTCCTCGGGTCTTTCATCGCGGAAACCTATTTCTCAAAATTAAGATGAAATTCCATAATCATTTTCATTGTTTAAGTATATTCGACTTTGTTACGAATTAATAATTATTGTAAAATAGTTCATAAATACGTCCTGATCAATTTAAAGAAACGAACTTGATTTCAAAATTATTTCGTTCAGTGCACATTAGGATAAAGAATAATTCGAAAATTCGCACATTTCTGCAAATTGATAAATTAAAAACCTCCTTTAAGCAATATTTAAACAAAACGTAGATAGCTTTCGATAAATTTGAGTAAAAATTTATAACTCAATTAAAAGAAATTGTATCGGTATTGACAGGTAGCCCTGGTGATTGGAATGAATCTTGAGCACAATGAAGCTCACAAATCAAAAAATAGATTTCCAACTACCTCCTTTCCGGGTCATTATAGCCGAATATACAAAAGGAAAATCCAGTCACTCTTTCCTCATTATTTCTCCATTTTTTTATATTACTGGGAACCAAGATCCTTCGAAGAGAATTTAGGCTTCATCCGGGATTATTCATAGGAAAACTCCAGGTATGAACAATTCAACAAAGAATGGAAAATAGAACAAATAACTTTTTTAATGTTAATTCTCCATCTCTCCCTGACGATCCCTGAAGAGGAAGTATAAAAAAGACCGAGAAATAATAAGGAAAGAGTGACTGGAGTGTTTGGTCTCTAATGACCTGTTTTGTGTTCTAATTTTCGTACATCAAATCATTCCTCAGAAAGTAGATTTCATTTCGATCTTAAAAGAATACTATCAGTATTTATAAAATAGTTGGTCAACATCCATACATTTGATACAACCATCGTGAACGAATGAGTCGCAAAAAAAGATGCTAATGTCTTAGTTGTGGAATTGGCACAACTATATTTGGGTTAACGATCAATAGTTTGTTATTCAATAGAAAAGTCTCATCCATAACTCGAGTGACAGTGGAAGCCGCATAACATTGTACTCCTATCCATCTGTTCGATTAAACTGAACGAACTACTGCCACTGTGGATCTGTACCAAATAAACACAATAATCATGATCCCAGATGTTTGTGCGTCGTCCTCGACGAGAATGTATACACAAGAGCGTATTTACCAGCTAGGGGAGGTACTTACAATATCAGCTACATGACTAGCATTTTCATTCATTCGTTTAATGATTCCCCATTCAGTTTCCCACTATTCTAATCAGTGGAAAATATGCTTGAAAAAGCTAGAGTTTGATTAGATTATACCCATACAATGTAATACAATGTACATAGTAGGGTGGTTCAAAAACATCAATTTGTAACAAGTTATTATGCACCTTGATATTTTTTGTTCTGAATAGTTAAAAAAGATTACTGTATAAATTTGAGACAAATCGAAGTATATCCAGTCCTTCCTAAAAGGCTTTTGAGATGGTTTGTATATGGCAATTATCTTAGGATATCACCAACACTATAGAAAATACCAATACAATACCAATACAACAAATACCCATTTTTTTATAAAATTTACGAATAGAGTCGCATTCCTCTTGCAAATCTGCACAAATTTCTACTGCAATTTTGTCTCTATTCAATATTTGGAAAGTTTTCAATTTTTTAAAGGGTACTCATTGTGTAGCATCTATTTAGATAACATGGAATAATAAAAACGTGTAAAAGACAATATGTTTTGTATTGCTATATGTTGTATTTTCAATTGTTTGTTATAACATAACTATCATAAAGATGTAGAGATTCATCTTTATTGTCTCAACAATACAAAGCATTGTGTTTCACATGTTCTTCTTTTTAATATTACTTCAACAGATAATATTATATACTGACTAACCTTAAAGCAATTAATAACTTTCAAAATATTGAAGTTTGAGAAAATTGCAATGTATGAAAATTCTACAGATTTACTACAGTAAAACGACTGTATTGGTAAATTTGATGGAAAAAATTTTTTTATTGGGGTATTTTCTAAATTGTTGGTCAAATGTTGCAGTTCATAAACCATCCATTATAGAGGAAACCAAACCAAATTCAGAGACCTATATTTAAAATCACTTATCTCTATCAATTTAAGAAATATTCTCTGCTTGTCGAAATTGAACCTAAAGCTTTATATCCTCTTTTTGCAATATGAATGAAAAATAATGATTAACTAATGAATATTTGTTACATAGATTGAAACAACTCATTGAATATCGTAATGAACGCAGTTATGCTCAAGGAACACAAATATTTAGTATATTAAGAAATTCTAGGTCTTTTCTAACAACAAAAACAACAACAAAAAACTATTTAGTATGAGATTTAACCTAAAATTGTCATTAATAATTTATATCAATAAATACTTGTTTACGATGCTTAACTACCAAAAAAAGATGTTCTCTTGACTAAAATTGCTGAAAATTTGTATAAGAACTATATGCCCCCTGGAAAATGACTCAATATTGTCAGTTACTGCGTTGTCATAAACATTGTTATAAATAATTAATATAATTTCCAATTTCGGTATTTATTCTATTCTAAAACAAAAAACGTATAATTGCTTTAAAAATGATTGAAAATAATAAAATATTTAAAAAATAAAATATTTTTTATCATTGGCAAAAAAAATTACAAATAAACTACAAAATTAGGCATTTTGCTTAGGAAAAAATGATTTTTTCTACAAAAGTCTATACATAGTAATATTTGCGAAAATCTGTCACAAACCAGAAATTGTGTCAGCAATGAATTATTATTGTTATTACTCAGTATCAAATACTGTAAAAAATGAACAACATTATTGCGATAATTAATAATATTTAATTTACAGTTATTAACTCTTGCATGACTTTTTATTAGAATATCACTTTTACTAATTTCAATCAGTGAATGAATTTTAGCTATGGATCAATAATTTTTACTGATGAATTAGTATTAACTTTACTGATTTATCAGTAAAAAGATTAAATTTTCAACAATGTTTGAAAAATTCAACTATTTGGTTCTTAATTCACATTTTTTTAAAATTATTTTCTTATTTTTGCAAGTGCTACAAATTGGTTTTAATTGGTTTAATTTTTAATTCAGCGATTTGATTAAAAATAATTTTTTTTTAATTTAACTTTTTTTGGCAAATAATCTTTTTTAGTAAAAATTTCAACATTTGGTTAAAAATTACCTCGTCTGTTAATCTTTTTTGGGGGGAAATCCAACTTTTTAATTTAAAATTTAGCTTTCTTAGTGAAAAAGTATTTTTTTTTTTTTTTTAATTAATTTCTCAACTATTTTCTTCAAAACTCATTTTTTTCGTTGAAGATTCATAAATTTATTTGAAAATTTCATGTCTTTCGTTGAAAATTGAATTATTTTGTTGAAAATTTATATTTTTTCGAACAATTTAGATTATTTGGTTGAAAATTAAGCTTCTTGGTTGAAAATTCTGCTTTTTAGTTGAGGATTCAGCTATTTGTTTAAAAATTCGCGTTCCTTGGTTGAAGTATTAAGTTAATATTAATTCAACTTTTTAATTGAAAATTAAGCTTTTTTGATCAAAAATAAATATTTTTTTCGAAAATTAACTTCTTTTCTGGTAAAAATTTCGTCTTTTTTCGATGAAAATGAAAATGTTTGATCGACAATTATTAATCCGTTCAGGATTAAGATACAACTATTTTGTTAAAAATTCATTTGCTGGGTTAAAGATTCATAAATTTATTTGAAAATTAATTTCTTCAGTTGAAAATTTAACTAATTTGTTGAAAATTGTTTTCTTCTTTTCTTTCTAGGTTGAAAATTTTGCTTTTTAGTTGAAGATTTAACTATTTGTTAACCATTACATTTTTGGTCGAGAATTAATACCTTTTCTTGTTGATTTTAGGTTTGTTGACCAGGAAATATTTATTATAAATTTTAGATGCTAATTTTGTTTGTCTACTGGTCTAAAACGACAAAAATTTCTGCACAACCCCCTTACAAGCTGGATGACGTCATTCTTTATACTTGTAAGATTTTCCTTTTTCTGAACATGAATTCATATTTTTATTGTTGATCTTAGGTTTGTTGGCCAGGAAATATTTATTATTAATTTTAGATGTTAATTTTGTTTGTCTACTGATCTAAATCAAGATTATTAAAATATTTATAAATGTTAAGATTGTGAAAAAAATATCTCTATCTCCGTTGGGATTTGAACCCAGAACCTTCAGATTTCCAGTCTGATACTATACCAACTGAGCTACGGGGAAACGAGAATTAAAGTATTAATACCTTTAAGTTGAAAATTCAACTTCTTCGTAGAAAGTATAACTACCTTATTAAAAACTATTTTTTTGGTTGCAGATTCATCATTTTAGTTCAAAATTCATTTCTGCAGTGGAAAGATAACTATTTGGTTAAGAATTTTTTCATCTTACTTCTCTCAACTAAAAATGAAGCTCACTGAAAATTCCATAATACTAGTCAATGCGATATTTTACTACGCACTAACAAATAATATTCTACGGATCCGACTTGAAAAGTATCGTAGGTAGGTAGTAGGTACTTGATTCTCTTTTGGCATATAACACAATTTGAAACGCAAATCGGTCACGGTGCAAAATTAGTTTCAGCCCCTCCCCCTTTGACGGAAACTGTGCAGCAGGTCTGGAAATCTTTTTAATACCTTTACCTCACTTCAAAGAGGACGCTGTTTTTCCTCGAGCAGAAACTTTTGCGTGGCATTTTAGCCAATAAACGCTCAGTCGGCACATATGTACAAGCACTCTCCAAAGCGTAGAACTACGAAACTACGTGTATACTTTGGATATGAGCCAAAACTTTCCAGACAGTTGGGCTCATATAAGTTGCACGCCTCTACACTCCACAGTCTAAACGGTTATTGAAAAAGGTTCCTGATAGCAAAAACATTTACGGTTATAGTCAATGTCGAATGTCGATATAGCAGGATTCAGTGATATACTCGACACTGAGACTTACACCAGATCCCAGTCTCGTTTCTCTTCGCAATTTATACCCTAATTTCCATCATTTTCAAGTTTCTACAATATACTCTCTGGCACTGTTGTTACAACTGTAAAGTTCATACGCGCATGTAATCATATTACAAACATGTAATCATATTACACACACGTAATATGATTACTGAGACGCTTTTAAAGGAGAAAGGATGATTTCTTCTCAGCTCTTATCAATCCTTCTCAAAAAAACCACTAACATCATGTGTGAATTGGGCAATAAATTTTCGGGTTTCTGACATAAAATGCCGATGAAAAGCACACCTGTGAAAGTTGAAAGAGAAACAGGTGCCTATTTCACACTTCTCAAAATATGCGGCCATGGAGTGTCCAATAAATGTTCAGCTCATTTGACTAAATTATAATACGGCCTGTGATCACGTTGATCAATCAACTTATTCAACTTATCCACTTGAGCGATTACTAATTAGCCTACTCTGAATATGTATTTACCGAAACGAACTGGACATTCGGGTTTTACGCTTGCCGCAGGCTTTCCTGAAGTTTATTAATACATTTCATTTTGTGGGGTATGTGCTTCTTTTTTTCGGCGATAAAATATAGGATATGGAGAATTAAGTTCTCAAATCGTATGAATCAGTTTGATCTGGGCAAAATAAAGTAAATTGTAACCAATGAATTATAAGGAGGAGTTGAGCGGTTGCGAGCAATAACAGCCTACTTGTATTTTTAGAAGCCACTTGTTTTTCATTTGTTTTGCACAGAACTTCATGGAATAGTTGAACTTTATTTTTTTTTTAATCAATTAGAAAGTTAAATTTACAACCAAATTGTAGAACTTCTAATTAAGAAAGATGAATTTTCAAGCAAATATGTAAATTTTTAACAAAATGGTTAAATTTTATTCGTTTATTTAATGGTTTATAATCTTTAGATATGAAAGATGATTTTTCAACCAAGTAGGTAAATTTAAAAAAAAATAATAATAATTTTCCACCAAGTAGTTGTATTTAAAGCCAAAGTTAAATTTCTAACAAAAGAGACGACTTTTTAAAACAATTGAAGTTTTAAGAAAGAGCAATTTTGAAAAGAAATATTGAATTTTAGACACCAAAATAGTTATCGATCAAAGAGTTAACAGTTACACTTTCAATCAAAGGTGATAAATTTTCATGAAAGTAGTTAAATTTTTATCTAAATAGTTGATGTTACAACAAAAAATACACATTTTTTAGAAGAAAGTTGAATTATTAACCTGAAAAGTGAAACTTTTGACAAGGAATGACAACTTTTTAAATAAATAGTTGAATTTTGAAGTCAAAGAGACAACATTTTAGGAAGACAGTTAAATTATCTATAAAGAGTTATTTTAAACCCAGAAAGATGAATTTTCAACCGAAAGAGATAACTTTTTTAGAATATAGTTGAATTATAAGCCTGAAAAGTCGAATTTTCAAAGAAAAAATAACTTCCAACGAAAAAACTGTTACATTTTCAAGGCAAAAAAAGAATTTTTATTTTATCCAATGACATTTAAATTTTCAACAAAAAGAGGTTAATTTTGAACTGATAAAGAGGAATTTTCAACCAAATAATTTTAAAAAATCATTTCCAACTAAACAAGTGAAATTTTCAACCAAATAGTTGAACATTCAAGAAGTAATTTTCAACGAAGCAATTGTATTTAGAACCAAATAGTTAAATTTATAATCAAAAGAGACGATTTTTCAACAATATGGTTAAATTTTTTATGAAATAGTTGAATTTTCAAGCCAAAAAGTAAAACTTCTTAGAGGACAATTGAATTTGTCAGAAAAAAGTTCATTTTCAACCAAATTGTTAAATAAAAAAATATTTAAACTGTTTAATTTATTGTCAAATCGTTAAATTTTCAATTTTAAGTGATGAATTTTGCACAAAATAGTTAAACTTTTAATAAAATAGTTTAATTTTTAAGCCAAAAAGACTAATTTATTTCAGGTTTATTTTAAACGTAAAAGACGGTTAAATTATAAACCCGAAAAGCCTAATTTTCAACAAAAAATATGATTTTCAATCAAGAAAGTGGAATTTTTAACCAAATGTTCAATTCGAAACGAAAAAGTTGAATCTTCAATCAAACAGTCCGATTTTCAAATGAAAGAAATGAGATCAAAGTTTATTTTTCGGCCTATTGGCCTTAAAAAATCTCCCGCTCCCTCCCCCCTCTCTTATCGCATTTCCTCCCTCGCTTCGCTATCCCTCGCATGCATGTTCCTAGTTTCTCACTTTGCGCCGCATTAACGAATTCTGCCTTTCTTGGCCAATACCTAATACTTATCTACTATTTACAACATTAATTATACAATATTTAATATTCAAGCTAAGAAGACAAATTTGTTCAAAAATAATTGAATTTTTAATCAAAAATATCATTTTCCACCAAGAAAGTGGAATTTTTAAGCAAATGTTCAATTCGAAACCAAAAAGTATATTTTTCGGTGTAATTGCCTTAATAAATTTACTTGCTTACATTTCCATTTGTGTACAGAATGTTTTCAACAATAACGCTCAAAAACTTACATCCTTTCACACCTTTTTGTAAGACCTCCCCCCCTTCCCCCTCTCTTATCGCATTTCCTCCCTCGCTTCGGCACCCCTCGCACGCATGTTCCTACTTTCTCACTTTGCCTCGCATTTCCAAACTCTGCCTTCTTGGCCAATACCTAATGCTTATCTACTATTTAGAATATTTACTGTACAATATTTAATATTCAAGCCAAAAAGATAAAGTTGTTAGAGAATAATTTACTTTTTAACAAAAAATATAATTTTCAACCAAGAAAATGGAATTTTTAAGCGAATGTTCAATTCCAAACCAAGAAGTTGAATTTTCAATCAAAGGGTCCGGATTTTCAAAAGAAAGAAATCAAATAACAGTTTATTTTAAGGCCTAGTGACCTTAATTAGTTTACTTGCTTAAAGTTACATTTGAGTACAGAATTTGCTCAGCAATAACCCTCAAAAACTAACATCCTTCCACACCTTTTTATAAGACCTTACTCCCCCCTCCTCGCTCTCCTCTTCCCCTCCCTCCCATCAATCTTTCTCTTTTATCGCATTGTCTCCCTCGGTTTGCCACTCCTCGCACGCATGTGCTTACTTCCTCATTTTGCCTCGCATTGCCAAACTCTGCCTTCGTGGCCAATACCGAATACTTATATACTATTTACAACATTTATCATACAATATTTTGTATTCAAGTCAAAAAGACAAACTTGTTCGAAAATAATTGAATTTTTAACAAAAAAATTCATTTTGAACCAAGAAAGATGAATATTTAACAAAATAAAAATCATTTCAAAGTAAGTAGCCTCATTTAAAACCAAGCAGTTAATCTTTAAGTCAAATTAATTTTAATCAAAATAATTTTAGTCAAGTTAATTTTCAACTAAGGAAGATGCATTTTCTATCCATAAGGACTATTTTTCTATAAAAAAGACAAATAGTGGAATAGGGGAAATAGTACGGAGCCTGAAGCAGTGATATTCAGTAAATCAGTAAATTATTCACTGAATTCATTAAATGTCTGATATAAAAGGGAATGTCCGAGTAACAGGTCTATTTCCATAGAATGCAAAATGGCGATCAATAACTTTAATTCAGGATCAGGAGTGGAAGGATTGCAAAACCCTCTGGCCTGGGGCCCTGAATTAATTAATGCTGACTCTGCTTCCGTCCTGGGGTTATCTTTAATAAACTTTACAGACACCCCAAGATTCTGCAGAATCTTATCCGCAACTCTCACTCTAACTTTTGTTACGTAATCTGCTGAGCCGTACTTAGGGACTAAGAATAAGAAGTAATATGGGTAAAGACAAAGCCTAGATACGCTACTGATAATTAAAAAGAAAGGAGTTTGGATTCCATTATACTCGCTTTCAGCCTGACGTGATTACCAGTAAGTAATCACTATTACTTTTTACACTTTTCAACGAAGTTAGTCTTTTTCAAAAAATTCTGCTTTTTCGCTTTTCTTCCACAAAAATGAAAATTTTTAAAAACTGAATTTGGAGATGCTATAAAATATCATAACGGAAGTCCCTCGACTCTTTTTTGAGGGATAATAACAAAAAAAAAAATTATTGCGCTAAATGCAAATTTTGGTCGTTTCCAGCTCCTTGACATTTCGATAATGTAGGTCTCTGTCGTACCAATGCTGTCGGTAAGCACTCTAGAATAATGATGGGAGAGAATTGTAACACACTTAACCTTAAAATACACACATAAAATTTAGGAAAATAATTTTTTTTTTTAATTAATCCACAAAAAAGTGTAGAGGGACGTCCGTTAACATATTCGCTATCGTTTCCCAAATTTTTTAGAAAAAATATTTATTATTCTAGGAAAAAGTCGGGGCAACCTAAAACATGCCCTTAAAAATTATATATTTAAAAAAATTTTAAATATCGTTCTGATACTAAAAATGTTCCTTTTTCTGTTTAATAATGTTATTTGTTAATGAAATATTAAAAATATGTACATTAGACGATTTTCTAAAAAAGATATGTACGATTTTTATTTATGATGCCAGGGAAAGCTAAACGGTACCTAGACTATTTCTTTATGAACTTTACAGTTATTTCAATTAAAAAATTAAGGTTTGGGAATTTTACAGTGAAATTGAATATTCAAATGTGCTACACTAATATTTCGAAATTTTTAAGAATTCCAATTAAATGAATTAATTATACTAAAATATTCAATTTTTGTAACACTTAGACGGTCATTATTGGATTTTGAGTAGTATTTAACAATATTAGAAATATTATCTCTCTGATATTGTTATCAACAATTTAAAATTTTCATACTAATACTACAAATTATTTTTCTGACAAATAGTGTTATTTGTTAATAAAATAAATAAAAATATGTATTTCGTATCATTTTCTTAACGATTTATGTTATATTTTTAATTATAATGCCAGTGAAAGCTAAACGGTGCTTAGTCAGTTTTTTGACACTTTTTTATTGGACTCGTTTTTTCTTTTTTAGAAAATCCATCCTCTTGGTTCTAAATCTAACTATTTATTTCAACATTCGTGTATCTTGTTGAAAATTCGACTTTATCGGTAGAAAATCCAATTTTTGTTTGTTCAAATGCAACTGTTCTTTATTTAAAATTTATATATATTTTTAGTTGAAATATTAACTATTATATTTTTTGTTGAAAATTACTGGATAAAAATTGATTTTTTAACTGAAATCTCAACTATTTTGTTAAAATATTAACAGAATAGTAGAAATTTAACTCCTTTTTTGAAAACTAATATTTTTGAGTTGAAAATTCAAAAAATTTTAGAAGCTAAAAATTTTAACTATTTTAAAATTGTTTCTATTTTTGGTTTAGGAATTCAACCGTTTTGTAGAAAATTTGTTTTGAAAAATTAACAAATTTTGTAAACGTAAATTCAACTATTACATTTTTGGTTATTGTTAACAGTGTCTTTTCTTGGTTTAATTCAACTGGTTTGAATAAAAATTAAAATATTTATTGGTTAAAATATCGACTATTACATTTTTTGTTGAAAATTTATCCTTTTAGGTTTTGTTTTGTTAAAAATTTGTTTTCTAACTGAAAATTTAACTCTTTAGTTAAAAACTTTTTTTTGTTGAAATTAACTTTTTTTGATAATATATATTTGCGATTAATTTTTTCTAAAGGAAAATTAAAATGTTCAATTTTGAAGTAAAAATGAACCTTTTTAGTTTAAAAGTTCTACTATTTTGTTAAAAATATTTTTTTTCTTGTCGAAAATTCGTCCTTTTTGTTAGCAAATTAATTTTATTTTTTGAAAATTCTATTAATTTATTGAAAATAAACTGTTTTTTTAAAAGCTCGTCTTTTGGTTTGGAAATTTAACATTCTGGATGAATTCTTTTTCTTTAATGAACGAAAAAGAATTTTCTTGGTAAAAAATGCAGAATTTGATTGAAAATTCAACTACCCTTTTTATCTCTTTTTCTAGCTTTTTTCTAGATATTTTTCATTGAAAGTTAATTTTTTTATTTTAAAAGTCTAATATTTTATTTTCGGTTCAGAATTAATCTTTTTTGGTTAAAAAATACTGGGTTAAAGATTTAACTATTTTATTGAAAATTGTTATTCACTCAAAAATTAATTTTAACTAATCCATTTTAGGCCCTAAATTGATCGTTTAAAGACATAACTTTTTTATTGAAAATTAATTATTTTTTTCGTGGAAAATATTTTGTTTAATGAAAATTTTACTTTTATACTTTTGGTTGAAAGTTAATCAGTTTTAGTTTAAAATTCAACTGATAGGATTACTAATTCAATTAATTTTTTTTCTCTATTGACTAAAAAATCTTTCCTGGGTGGAAATTTAACAATTTCGTTAAAAGTTTAGTTACTTTGTGAAACATGTAATTTGTTGGTTGAACATTCAATTTTTTTCTTCAAAATTTATTTTTGAGTTTTTCTGGTTGAAATTTAAATATTTAAATTCAAAATGTTACTATTCTATTATTGGTTGGAAATTTATGTATTTTTTTGTAAAGCTGTCTTTTTTGGTGGAAGATTAATCTTCTGAGTAAAAAATTTAATTTTTCAGTTAATAGTAATACTACTTTTTCCAAAAATTCATTTAATTTCTTGAAAGCTAACTATTTTGTTGAAAACTCGGTTTATTTTGGTTAAAAATTAATTTTTATAACTGAAAATTTAAGTATTCTATTATTAGTTAAAAAATTATCGTTTGCATTAAAATTATTAATTGAAAGTTGAATTACTTTATTAAAAAATTAATTTTATTACTTGAAGAACCACGTCTGTGGATGAAAATTCAACTATTTGGTGGATTAATTAAAATCTTTTATTGTTTGAAATATCAAATATTATATTTGTAATGGCGAATTTATTTATTGTTTATTGAAAATTCAACTTTTTTATTGAAAAATTAATCATTTGGTTAAAAATAATTTTTTAAATAATAATTTTTCTACTTTTGGTTAAAAATTAATCAGTTTTAGTTTAAAATTCAACTAATAGGCTTACTAAGTCAACTGCTTTGTTGAAAGTTCATATTTTCAGGCTGAAAATTCTACTATTTTCGTAGAAAATTCAACTATTTGATTGATTTTTTCTCTCTATTGATTGAAAAATCTTTCCTGGTTGGAAATTCAACTATTTCCTTAAAATTTTAGATTCTTTGTGAAAAATTTATTTTGTTGGTTGAGCATTCAATTTTTTTTCAGCATTTATTTTTGAGTTTTTTTGGTTGAAATTTAAATATTTAAATTCAAAATGTTACTATTCTATTATTAGTTGGAAATTTATGTATTTTTTTGGTAAAGCTGTATTTTTTGGTAGAAGAATAATCTTCTGAATTAAAAATTTAATTTTTCAGTCAATAGAAATATTACTTTTTCTAAAATTAATTTTTATAATTGGAAATTTAACTTTTCTATTATTGGTTGTAAAATATATCGTTAATATTAAAAATTATTAAATTAAAGTTCAATTACATTATTAAAAAATTAATTTTATTAGTTGAAGAACCACGTCTGTGGATAAAAATTCAACTATTTGGGTTCATTAAAATCTTTTATTGTTTGAAATATCAACTAATATGTTTTCAATGGCGAACTTATCTTTTTTTAATTGAAAATTTAACTTTTTTATTGAAAAATTAATAATTTAGTTGAAAATATTTTTTTTTAATGAAAGTTTTACTATTCTACTTTTGGTTAAAAACTAATCAGTTTTAGTTTAAAATTCAACTAATAGGCTAACTAATTCAACTGCTTTGTTGAAAATTCAACTTTTCAGGCTGAAAATTCTATTTTCGTAGAAAATTCAACTATTTGATTGATTTTTTCTCTCTATTGATTGAAAAATCTTTCCTGGTTGGAAATTCAACTATTTCCTTAAAATTTTAGATTCTTTGTGAAAAATTTATTTTGTTGGTTGAGCATTCAACTTTTTTTGAAAATTTATTTTTGAGTTTTTTTGTTTGAAATCTAAATATTTAAATTCAAAAAGTTACTACTCAATTATTGGTTGGTAATTTATGTATTTTTTTGTAAAGCTGTCTTTTTTGGTAGAAGAATAATAATCTTCTGAATTAAAATTTTTATTTTTCAGTTAATAGCAATACTACTTTTTCTAAAAATTCCTTTTATTTCTTGAAAGCTAACTATTTTGATGAAAAATCGGTTAATTTTGGTTAAAAATTAATTTTTATAACTGAAAATTTAACTATTCCATTATTGCTTGAAAAATGTATCGTTAATATTAAAAATTATTAAATTATAGTTGAATTACATTATTAAAAAATTAGTTTTATTAGTTGAAGAACCACGTCTGTGGATAAAAATTCAACTGTTTGGGTTCATTAAAATCTTTTATTGTTCGAAATATCAACTGTTATATTTGTAATGGCGAATTTATTTATTTTTTATTGAAAACTTAACTTTTTTGTTGAAAAATTAATAATTTGGTTGAAAATTTAACTGTGTCGTCCTTCTGGATTGGAAAGTTTATTATCTTGGGTGAAAATGCATTTCTTTGGTTAAAAATTGTATTAATTTATTGAAAATTCAACTGTTCTTAATCAAAAATGCAACATTTGCTTGAAAGTTCAACAACTTTTTTTAACCCCTTTTTCTAGCTATTCCAGATATTTTTCATTGAAAGTTAATTAATTTTATTTAAAAAGTTTACTATTTTATTTTTGGTTCATAATTCATCTTTTTGGTTAAAAAACTCTACTACTGGTTTTAAGATTTAACTATTATATTAAACATTGTTATTTACTTAAAAATTAATTTTAACTAATCCATTTTTTGCCCAAAATGTATCGTTTAAAGACATAACTATTTTATTGAAAATTAATTATTTTTTTGGTTGAAAATAATTTTTTAACTGCAAATTTGTCTATACTATTTTCGTAAAAAATTCAACTATTGGATTGATTTTCTTTCTATTGATTAAAAAATCTTTCCTGGGTGGAGATTCAACTATTTCGTTAAAATTTTAGATACTTTGTGAATCATGTATTTTGTTGTTTGAGCATTCAACTTTTTTTTTTAAATTTATTTTTGAGTTTTTCTGGTTGAAATTTAAATATTTAAATTCAAAATGATACTATTTTATTATTGGTTAAAAATTTATGTATTTTTTTGTAAAGCTGTCTTTTTTGCTGGAAGATTAATCTTCTGAATAAAAAATTTAATTTTTCAGTTAATAGTAATACTACTTTTTCCAAAAATTCATTCAATTTCTTGAAAGCTAACTATTTTGTTGAAAACTCGATTTAGTTTGGTTAAAAATTAATTTTTATAACTGAAAATTTAACTGTTCCATTATTGTTAAAAAAAAAAAATTAATTTTATTAATTGAAGAACAACGTCTTTGGATGAAAATCCAACTATTTGGGTTCATAAAAATCTTTTATTGTTTGAAACATCAACTATTATATTTTCAATGGCGACTTATCTTTTTTTTATTGAAAATTCAACTTTTTTGTTGAAAAATTAAATAATTTTCTTGAAAATTTAACTGTTTTGTCTGGAATTCCTCTTTTTCTATCAAAAAGTCGTCCACTTGGAATGGAAATTCAAGTGTCTTCTAAAAAATTTGTAATTGGGTGGGCCCTTTAGTCTTGATAATATAAGCCCTCAGAAAGGTTAACGTTTTCAGTTTATTCGAAAAAAAAGTCTCAAGTGGGACGAAAATAGCAACCGGTTGCTTTTTAATGACTTCATCCCTTGAGGGTCGTAGACCGATAATAGAACACCGGTTTCTGGCACGCGTTTAGATTGAAAAAAGTCAATTGCCAGGAAGCTCTCTCCTCAAGCCCTGGGAAGGGGAAAGTCGATAATAACTTAAGAGTGCATTTTTTTTTTTTTTTTTTTTTTCTCCAGAATTTCTTTTTATCATAAAGTACATTTTCATCTTTCACATACAACTTTTATTATACAACTGAACAAAACTTGCATCTCAATTTATTGTTCTACAACTAGATTGGCAGATTGGAACTGATCGGGGTCAGTTAGGATTCTGAGAATGAATTTAAAATATTGAGTTGAAATGAGAAAATGACCCTGTCAATTCTGAAAATTACAATAAAAATTAGGTTTCAATTTAAAAATTTTCTTTCTGAAAGGTATTTTAAATAAAAAAATAAAATGAATTTTTACATTATATTGAAATTTAATTTTAAACGCTTCAAGTTTAATTCTCAAACAAAAAAGTTCATTATCAACCAAAATGATGGATTTTCAACCAGAGAAATTTTCTAAGAAAGCAGTTCAACTTTCAACCAAAAAGGATGAATTTTTTAATAAAAGTTTAGTGTTTGGTATTACTGACCCTAACAGATTTTTATTTTAATTAAAAAAAAACTTGAATTACCCTAAAAAACCTTTTAAAAAAATAGTCTTTTTTTGAACTAAATGTAAAAAAATGTAATTGTATACTCAATTCTAAAATATGAATTATTATTAAAAAAGACTATTTATCTACTAATATAAAGAGAATAAATTTTGCAACAAAATTGTTGATTTCCAACAACATAATTATATAATAAATCAATTAATTAAATGTTTAAGTATGAGAGATACATTTTTAACAAAAACCTTAATATTTAATAAGTAAACCAAAAAAGATTTTTCAGTTAAGAAAGAAAAAAATTTGAACCAAATTCTTCAATTTTCAAGCGAAAAAGACCAATTCGTAACAAAATAATTCTTTTTTTAATCATTAAAGATTTTTCAGCCAAGGCCGAAGAAAAATTCAACTGAACTTTTAAATTTTAAATAACAAAAAATAATTTTTAAGAAAATAGTCACATTTTCAACTACAATGATGAATATTCAACGAAGAAAATGGATTTTAAAGCCAAAAATTTGAATTTTCTAAAAAAAAACAGTTGAATTTCAACCAAAAAAGATGAGTTTTTAATAAAATTGTTGATTTTTTAATCAAAATAATTAAATTTCTAACCAATTAATAAAATATTGAAACATAAAAGATAAATTTTTAACAAAAATGTAATAGTTGATATTTTAAACAAACAGATTTTAATTTTAAATAGAAGATAGTTGAATTTGTCTAAAAAAGGCGTATTTTTAAACAAATAGTTAATTTTTAACAAAAAAAAGATTTTCTGGTCAAGAAAGAAAAAAAAATATAAAAAATAGTCCATTTTTTAAACAAAACAGATTTTTAAGTTAAAAAAGAAATAAATTCTTCCATTTTTAAGCTAAAAAGACAATTTCATATCAAGATAATTCTTTTTTTAATCAAAAAAATTTTTCAGTCAAGGCCGAAGAAAAATTCAACTGCACTGTTAAATTTTCAAATAAAATTTTTTTTTAAAGAAAACAGTCACATTTTCAACTACAATGATGAATCTTCAAAGCAAAAAAATTAATTTTTAAGCCAAAAACGTGAATTTTCTAAAAAAAACCCAGTTAAATTTCTACCAAAAGGGTAAGTTTTTATTAAAATTTTTGATTTTTTATCAAAATAATTAAGTTTTTAACCAATTATTAAAATTTTGAAACATGAAAGGTAAATTTTTAACAAAAAATGTAATAGTTGATATTTTAAACTAACAAATTTTAATGTTAAATAAAACATAGTTCCATTTGTCTAAAAAATTAGAATTTTTAAACAAATAGTGCATTTTTATCCAAAAAAGATTTGTTGGTCAAGAAAGAAAACAAATATTAAAAAATAGTCCATTTTTTAATCAAAACAGATTTTTTAATAAAAAAAGAGAGAAATTCTTCAATTTTCAAATAAAAAAGACAAACTTTTTAAGAAAACAATTACATTTTCAATGACAATAATGAATCTTCAACGAAAAAAATGAATTTTTAGGACAAAAATTTGAATTTTCTAAAAAAAACAGTGGAATTTCAACCAACTTGGATCAGTTTTTAATAAAATTGTTGATTTTTTATGAAAATAATTACATTTTTAACCAATTATTTAAATTTTGAAACATGAAAGATAATTTTTTAACAAAAAATGTAATAGTTGATATTTTAAACAAACAAATTTTAATTTTAAATAAAATATAGTTTAATATTATCTAAAAAAAGGCGAATTTTTAAACAAATAGTGCATTTTTAACCAAAAAAGATTTTCTGGTTACGAAAGAAAAAAATATTTAAAAAATAGACCATTTTTTAATCAAAACAGATTTTTAAGTTAAAAAAGGAGACAAATTCTTAAATTTTCAAGCCAAAAAGACAAATTCGTGAAAAAATAATTCATTTTTTAATAATAAAAGACTTTTCAGTCAAGGCCGAAGAAAGATTCAACTGAACTCATAAATTTTCAAATCAAAAAGACAAATTTTTAAGAAAACAGTTACATGATTTTTCAATAAAATTCTTGATTTTTTATTCTTTATGTATTTGAAAATAGTCCATTTTTTAATAAAAAAAGAGTTTTAGGTTAAAAAAGAAATACAATTTCAGCTAAATTGTGGAATTTTGAAGCCAAAAAGACGAATTTTCCACAAATAGTTGAATTTTAACCAAAAAGAATGAGTTTTAGCAAAATTTTTGTGTTTATATGTAAAGTTATTCATTTTCAACAAAATAGTTGATTTTCGAATCAAAATAGATTTTTCAGTCAAGGCAAAAATAAAATTTTAAAAGTTTTTTACTTTTCAAATAAAAAGAAGAATTTTCTATACTATTACAATTGAATTTTCATAAATATTCAACAAAGAAAGTAATTTTTAATTAAATAGTTGATTTTTCGACAAAAATAGTTTAATTTTTAACCGAAAAGTATGGAATTTTTAACAAAATTGATAAATTAACTTTTAATCAAAAATACTTGAATTTTCTCATGGGATAAAATTATATTTTTTTAAGTTAAACATGAACATTTTTTAATTCTGTTTATCTAATTTTCAATATTTGATTTTTTTAAAATCCTTTTCTGATATATTTTTATCAGTAAAGAGTGCTAAATTGTTCAATTTTCAAGCCAAAAAAAAAATCTACAAATTAGGTAGGTACATTTTCAACGAAAATCTCAAACAAATGAAAAATTTGAACCTAAAAAAACCAATCTTCTACTAACAAAAGGTATACTTTATACCAGAATTATATCTTTGATTTTATATTTAAAAACAGTAGAATACATCCATAAATACAAGTTTTCGAAAAAATAATTGATTTATCAATCAAAAAATATTTTTCACTCAAGATGGAAAACATAAAAAATAATTGTTGAATTTGCAAGCCAAACTAACTACGTTTTAACAAAATAGATCAATTTTTTACTAAAATAATGATTCTTTAACTAAAAAAATTTATTTTGAATCAATAAAGACAAATTTCCTACAAAACAGATAAATTTAAATAAAAAAAGATGAGTGTTCGACAAAATTGTTGATTTTTAACTAAGTTATTTACTTTTGAAGTCAAAAAGGCGAATTTTCATTTAAAAAATTTAATTTGCAACCCGCCAATATAAATTTTCAACAAAAAAGTTAATTTCATTAATTTAATCCTTCCAGCGATTTTTTAAAGTAAAGAAAAATTTTTAAGTTGAATATTCACAAGACAGCAATATGATAAAGAAAGTTGTTAATAATAAAATAAAAGCCCCTTTTTCGTCTAAGAATGATTTAATTGACAATATTAAATAAAAAATCAGTAAAATTTATTTACAGACTCAAAATGTTTTTAAAAAATGTAGCCTCAATTTTTTCGAAATTGATCATTTCTTCATGAAATGATCAATTGATCAGATAATCGAAAGTGATGACACGTTTCAGATTCAGGATGGACGAATGCCAAGCATCAAAGAGAACGAATTGAGTACATTATTACTATCTTTACGGGAAAAGGGATAATAAAAAAAATGTCTATATAATTCCCACAGAGTTAAAAATTGAGCCAAATGACCTCAAATTACTAGAAAGGCTGCCAAATTACTAGAATCAAATACACACTGTAATAGGCGAACGTTATAAGATGGAAGCTGAGGCGGAAACATTTTTTACGGTTGTTACGAGACTTTTTCTGATACTCTTTTTTATTTCCAGAGATAAAACGAGAAAGATAAGCTGAAGATAAGCTTCAGAGAGTTTATACTTTCTGCGACGTGAAATATTTACTTGAAATACTAAAATAAATAGATAAATAAAATAATAATAATTAAATTAAATTATAAGAAATATTGCACTTTGTCTCTATGATTAATTAAGAAGATATTACCATGTAAAATGTTGACGCAATTTTTGTTTTTATTACTACGTAATTTCTTGGACCCATCAGAAAAGTACAACGAATTGTGAGTAATTATTAAAGAAATATTAAACAATGGGTATTAGAACGAGGAAGTTGAAGCAGAAATTGCGTTATTGCGACAATACAGAAAGACAATAATAACGCCTATCAAGCACTATCCTCAGCTTTAATAAATATTAATTTTCCTCTTACTTAAATTATTATTGAAATAGAAAGTTGTATGCAATTGTGCTATAAACAATACAATATAAACAATATTCCTTTAAAGTTTAAAAACAACCTTGAATCTAGATCAATAATGTTAATAATAATTTTATAACAAGAAAAACTAGTTCTCAACAAAATATGTGAATTTGCAGACAAATAGTTGACTTTTCTAATAAATTTTCGACTAAAGACATGAATCTTTAACCAAAAAATGGATTCGAAACGAAAAATGTAATATATTAATATATATTATATTAACTACAAAAGAGTCGAACTTTCAACTGAATTTCAGACAATAAAGAAAAAAAATTTCATCCAAAATGTTTAATATTCAAAAAATAATAATTTCAATTTTCAACCACAGAACTATCTGCAAATAAAAAAAAAATAATTTTTAAATAAATAGTTGAATGCGCAAACAAAAGCCTGAATTTTTTACTCAAAATGATAAATTTACAAGTTAAAAAAAAAATACATTTTTAATTAATGAAAATTTGAGTAACCCTTTTTCTTGTTGAAAAATGATCATTTTTTAGATGAAACTAATTTAAATTTTCAACAAAAAATGGAAGTTAAATTTTCAGTTTATTCGAATAAACAAAGAATTAATTTAAAAAATAATAGTTCAATTTTCGACTAAATACATGAATCTTTAACCAAAAAATGAATTTTCAACGAAAAATGTAATATATTAATATATATTATATTAACTACAAAAGAGTAGAATTTTTAATCAAAAAAGATTTTTCAGACAATAAAGAAAAAAATTCATCCAAAATGTTTAATATTCAAGAATAATAATTTTAAAGCAAAAATATAGTAGTTACATTCTCAATTCAAAAAAATAATTTTCAACAAAGTAGTTAAATTTTCAACCACGAAAATGTTTTTAAAAAATGAATCTTTAACCAAATAGTTGAATTCGCAAACAAAAGGCTCAATTTTTTACTTAAAACGATAAAATTTCAACTTAAAAAAAATCAATTTTTAATTAATTAAAATTGAATTATCCCTTTTTCTGTTGAAAATTGATCTTTTTTAGATGAAATGGTTTCTTTTTTTGAAAATTCATTTCTTTGGTTACGAATTGAACTATTTCATTAAAAATTTATTTGTTTCTTTGACATTTTTTTTACTGAAAATTTAACTATTCTATTTTTGTTTGAAAATTGATCTATTTTAGTTGAACATTTTTTCCTTTTGGGTAGAAAATTCAAATTTTTCTTTCAAATTTTAATTATTTGGTTAAAAATATCAAGTTTCAACTAAAGAAAGTAAATTTTCAACAAAAAATGGAAGTTAAATTTTCAGTTAATTTGAATAAACAAAGAATTAATTATTTAAATAATAGTTAAATTTTCGACTAAAGATATGAATCTTTAACCAAAAAATGAATTCTCAACGAAAAATGTAATGTGTTAATATATATTATATTAATTATAAAATAGTAGAATTTTCAACACAAAAAGATTTTTCAGACAATAAAGAAAAAAAATTTCATCCAAAATGTTTAATACTAAAAAAAATACAAGCTTTAACCAATCAATAAAGGCTTAACTCAAAAAAGTACATTTTAGAGCTAAAATATAATAGTTATATTCTTCATTGAAAAAATTAATTTTCAACAAAATAGTTAAATTTTCAACCATAGAAACGTCTGAAAATAAAAAAAAATTTTAACCAAATAGTTAAATTCGCAAATAAATGGCTTCATTTTTTATTAAAAACGATAAATTTGCAACTTAAAAAAAATAAATTTTTAATTAATGAAAATTTAAGAACCCCTTTTTCTTATTTCTTTGAAATTTTTTTTTAACTGAAAATTTAACTATTCTATTTTTGGTTAAAACTTTATCTATTTCAGTTGAAAATTTTTTCCTTGTGGGTAGAAAATTTAAATTTTTGTTTCAAATTTTAACTATTTGGTTAAAAATTAATTTTTTTAAATTGAAAAAAAATGATTTTGTACCTAAAAATATCAAGTTTGACTAAAGAAAGTAAATTTTCAACAAACAATGGAAGTTAAATTTACAGTTAAAAAAAAAATTTCAATCAAAAAGTCAAATTTGAACCTAAAAAAAACTTAATTTTTATGTAAAAAGATAAATTTTCAATCAAGAAGATAAATTTCCTACGAGAACAAATTAATGTGTTAACTAAAAGAATTAATTTTCGACTATAAGTTGATTTTTTGATCCAAAAAACCATCAAAAATGTTCAATTTTTCAACAAGAAAAAAACGAGTTTCCTACAAAACAGTCAAAAATTTAAATTATTATCAAAATACCAAATTATTTTAAAACTGAAGAGAAACGAATTTAAAAAATAGTTAAATTTTTAAGAACAACATAAAAGACAATTTTGATTAAAATGATAAGTTTTCAAACAGAAAAAAATATTTTTAACCAAATAACTACATTCCTGTAATCAAAAAGTTTAATTTTCTACTCAAAAAGTCAAATTCTCAATTAATAAAAAAATTTGTTTTCTTATTATTTTTTATTATTTTGCAATATTTTATTTTTATATTATTATTTTATTTATTAAATTATTAATTTTTATTTATTCAAACAAAAAATCGTGTTTGAACTAAAGAAAGTAAATTTTCAACAAACAATGGAAGTTTTATTTTCAGTTTAAAAAAATTTCAAATAAAAAGTCAAATTTGAAACAATATAGTTATAATTCAAACCAATGAAATTAATTTTTATGTAAGAAGATAAATTTTTAATCAAGAAGATGAATTTTCTACAATAACGAATTAATCTTTTAATTAAAAAATCGAATTTCCGACTAAAAGTTGAATTTTCAATCCAAAAACCCATTGAAAATGTTCCATTTTTCTACAAAAAAATCGAGTTTACTACAAAACAGTGTAAAATTTGTATTATTATAAAAAAAGCTGAATTTTCAAAACAGAAGTGTCAATTTTCTACTCAAATAATTGAATTTTCAACTGAGAAACGTAAATGGAATATTTTCAGTTACACAAATTGTTTTGAAACTAAAAAGAAACGAATTAAAACCAAATAGTATAATTCATATAATAAAAAAGATTAATTTTCTGCTCTAAAAGTCAAATTCTCAATTAAAAAAGGTTCATTTATATAAAAAAAATATATATGTTTTTTTATTATTTGTTATTATTTTGCATTATTTTACTTTTATATTATTATTTTATTTATTATATTATTTATTTTTAATTATTTAAACAAAACATTAAATTTATATCAAAAATATAACTTTTTCAACAAGATGAAAAGGAATAATAAAATTGTAGCTAAAAAAAAGAACTTTCATTTTTTGTTACCAAAAACGACAATTTTTCAACAAAATACATCAATTTTCTGATAAAAAATATGAATTTTCAATCAAAAATAGAAGTTAGATTTTCACTTTTTAAAAAATCATTTAAAAATAAAGAATTTAAAAAAATTCTACCAATGAAACGAGTTTTTAAACAAAATTATGAAATTTCAACTAACAAGATTACTTTTCTACCAAAAAAATTCAAATTTTCAGGCAAAGCAAAAATACCTTTTAACAAAATTGTTGAATCTTCAATAAAGTGTTCAAAAAATTTTATTTTATTTCGAAATCTAATTCCATTAAGATATGCATGTTCATTTCTTAAGATTATCGGGGGGGATAAATAAATCTCACGGTATTTTACATGTGAAAGGGAGGAATGCAAATTTTAGAAAAAACGCTCTAAGTAATTTCTAGATAATCCCAAAATTTCAATTTCAGTTTATCCAAAATACCCTGACTCTTTAAAGTTTTTCCTGAAATTCCATGACTTTCCGGAATTCCCTGACCTGTAGCAACCCTGAAAGCCATAGAATCTTAGATAACAATATTTTTTTTTTTTTTGCAAAAATGTCTGATTTTTCCCATTCCTCGGCAACTTCTGTGCCGGCCCTCGGTAATTGGTGCCTTTGCCCCTTTTCTAGTGTCCAAGAAAGCGAAGAGGGTCCTGATAATCATGACTTCAAGTCTCCACCATTCACGCGGGTGGACTCTGCTTTTTATTTTATTTTTCTTAGTTTTCTTGTTTTTATTTGTTTGTTTTTTTGCGATGACCTGTAGTGTAGATTGTAGAATGGGGAAAGATCTTGTGGGCGATTTTAGGAGGCCCTTTGCTGAGTCGTTTTACGGCTTGGGTGTTAGTATATTACAAAGCTGCTGCGGACCTCTTCGAACCTAAGATTTATACTGAGTAACCAACCGAAGGTCGTGGAAAAGGTTCGCAGCAGCATTTGCAGCATTTGCAGTATTTGCAGCACCGTTCACCGTCTTTTGCTCTTTCTTCGAAAGGTAAAATATAGAATTCAAATCGTGAGTTTCGCACTCGCCATTCCACCTATAAACTCTGTTTATGAACTTTTCTCACAGAAATAGAAAACCGAGAGAAAACCTCTTAACTACCGTTAGCCAGGGCAAAGTGGGGCGTTTTTATTTTTGGCTTTTCTCAATATATTACCTGGAGGAATAAAATATAGGGACCAAAATATTATTTTTTTTTTTTGGTTGATTCCAAACCAATGCATTTAGATTATTATATTATCAATACTATTGAAAATTAATAATCAA
>JAAAKG020166739.1:0-28194 GCA_010014905.2 Druon quercuslanigerum
TATATATATTTACAGCAGTCGGTTGTCTTACACGAAAATATTGTTTTATTTATTTCTATATAGCACTTCATCTTAAAAAACTTTTATTTTGACAAATTTCACTTGTTTTTAACATTTATCTTCTTTTTTGATAAATGTTTATTCTTCTTGTTCAAACATTCATCTTTTGTGTTCATTATTCAACTATTGGATTCAAAATTCATTTTTTTGGTTGAAGATTCATTATTTTTAAATAAATTTCTATTTTGTCTTCGAAGAAAATTTTATAATGCACAAAAATCTGACATTCTTTATTTCTGTACTTTAACTCAAACTGAAATTCTTATTATTTTAGGGAAGGACTATTTTTAATCGACGACTCCCGAATGAATCCTTTTTTTATTCGTACCAAACAAATTTAAAATAATGTTAATAATTATATGTTTCATGCAACAAAAAAATATATTGCACTTTGACATTCGAGATTGAATATAGTAAAGAAACAGAAAATACATTTTCTCCGTTTAAAATCACACATTCTGTTTCGTCGAGGGAGTATTTCACCTCTGACACCTCTGAGGCAATTCATGATATCTGAAAACTACCTACTTTTACACTTATCGCAAACCTAAAGCAGTTCAGGTTTCAGTTTGACAGGGTGGTTTAACGCCAACTCAATTGCAGTGCGCCGCCCAAAATCATCTTTCTCGAATGTTCCATAATTGCTAAACGAAAATGGTATACTTACTCCCATGAATTGGCTAGGGTGAATATATTTTAGAGAAGACTACCGATATATCGTTGGAGAAATAACGGTAGAAATGCAGCATTCTGAATCTTAAAGAGTTTTTTAATTTTTACAGTATTCTTCGATGCTGACAATTTTCTTGAAGCATGTTTATTTATTTATTTGGCCATTACATTCCCCGCGACCGAAAAATGGTAATTTAATGGGTAAACTTATATTTACACGGGAAAACGCCTTATAATAAAAAAATTACAAATAAGCGTATATATAGCAATGGCGGCAGCGATTACATGTGAAAAACTTAGGCATAAAGACAAAGCGAAAAAAATATATATCTTTAACATTAAATGATTAACTGGGATAGTCTTATAGTATAAGGTCGTCGCTTAAAAACAGAAAAGAAAATGGTAAACCAAATGGAAGATTTGTGACGCATTGCTAGCCTGAATTAAATAAGAGTTAAGACATGTTACAAATTCTAATTTGTTAATAAAAAAGGTCGAAATCATTCGTAGAGTCGGAAACAATATTATTTATGTTAGCACGCATATAATAAATAAGTGCCCTCGTAATAAAGTGCAGCAGATGAAGGAACTTTAAACATTATTTGTTGTAAAATAACTGGTACGTCCACTTCAGATCGTAAATTTGTGAACATAAAACGCAAGCGGGTAGAATACGACGCTCGATTAGCGTGAGGAAATAAAATCTTTTACACATAACAAGGTAGTCCGAGCTCGAGGGGGATAGGTTCTGTCTCGTTTGAAAGTTATGTACTTAAGGAACCTTTTTTGAATGTTCTCGATTTGATTTTCGTCCTTTGCATGAATCGGATTCCAAATTATGGAACAATTTTCCAGCCTTTACCTCACTATAGCATTATATAACGTATTTATAGCAAAAATGTCAATAAGAAGTTTACTAGATTGACTTATAAAGCCCAAAGCCCTCGAGGCCTTGTTGATGCTGTTATAACAGCAGTGTTTTGATCAAGGCGAAAGAGCGTATGCAATGCTGCTGTGTTTTTTTACCGATGAGTTTACGTGCACTCGACGCCATTACACACGTGCAACTGGTATCTTAACAATACCAGCACCTGCTTTTATATTTTTGACAAGTATCTACTCACATGAATACCCGTTGGTTGGAAAGGTACTTGTCCTAGAAAGTCAATTATTACGTGAACACTGTTTTAAATCGAGAAGAATGTAACCATAATGTTAAGATGTCTCGTCCTGATAGGAGTCCTGTAAAAACGTGGATTTTCTAGATATATTTTTCGAGCAAGATTTGAGTGATATATTGATCGTATTAAGTGATATATCTATTTGCCCATGTCCTTGATAAAATAAATTTTGAGAGACAAATATAACAATAATAACAATAAGACAGGTTCACACAGGTTTACACAGGTTTACAAAAAAAAATGTTACCCGGATCTTGGCTCAGACCATACGTTTCTGTTGTATTTTTTACGCTGAATTTGAATCTATTTTTAGTTTTGCTCTATCACGTCAGAATTTTTACCAAAACCCAAAAATATTTAGAAAAAAAACGATTATTTTTTAAGAAATACGACAAACATAGGACAATAATTCAGGCTCCCAAAAAGGAGTATAAAAGACCACACAATGCATTCAAAAAGTCAAACCACTTACCTTTTAACCAATCAATTCCACCTGAACACCTACTCTAACCCTCTAACCCCCTAACAGCACCCCTAAATACCACAAGAAGACTAACCCACATAACCCTGAGCACAGTGAGTTTTATCGCTAGTTTTCTACGAAACAATCCAGTTTAATACAGTTAGAAGATTACAACATCTACATGATACAGCTGAATGTAATACTACTCTAAGACGAAGACACGTAACCTCTAACCAACAAATCCCTAACCCCTTGCCTTTTGCGATCGAGGTACTAGATAAACGGGAGTCCACTGGTGTCTCACGATTAACCCACTAACCCATGTTTTTTACTTTTAGCGTTACCCAGGAACAACAGCATAAACGTAGTAAAAATCTGTTCCCTTTGGGGTGCTGGATTAACGTGAGTCCCCTTGCCTCTCTCGATCAGGGTGCTGGATTAACGTGAATACCCTCGCCTCTCACGGAGTCTAACCCTATATCTAATGTTTCTCTTCGAAAGATCGTCTAACGGATTTTCGCTTATGAGTTGATTTTTTATTCATCTTAAGGGTCCAACAGTAATCTGACATCATATTTTTGTCCCAAAAGCCTTGATAGCGTATTTCAATGTCTTTGAACCCTTGATGAGCACGTTCTACTTCTTCATCGCTGATAGCTCCAAGGTTTTCCGAGAATCTATCTAAATGAGAAAGCTTCTCCAAGCTTTATGAATATGCTTCGGTGCCAGTTTCTCATTCTGTAGTGCTGACTGAAAAATATGAATCCATCAGTTTTGTATTAAAGAAACTTATCTACGATAAGCACGAATAATGCATATGTACAAATTTAAAGATTGTCGCCATAATTCTACGCACTCGGTCTTTGTATATTCTTTAAACTTGTGCACAGACATTTTTAAACTAAAGGTCAAAGCATAGACAGAAGTAATTTGTTGAGTGTGAATACTTTTTTGTTAGAGCTTCTTCGACTTTAAAAAATACATTCTCATCACGTATTGCGTGCTTCGCACTCGAATCTGTTTCTCAAATTGTATGTAATTTCGATAAATGTACATTATTACAATGCATAACATGAATTGGTATTAAAACAGACGCAGTTTAACTGTCTCGTTTAAAGCAATGCGCATTCTTTAAAAAAAACTTTTGTTACTGAAAAAATGTAAATTTTCTATTCAAAACTCAATGTTTTTATTCCTTTGCCTTTTTTCCATATTGTGCGTTATTTGGCCTAAAATGTTTCTTTTTCGTATCCTTTTTTGAATTTTTTAAATGCTATACCTCTGATATTTTATGTTTTTTTGAAAAAAGTCATTGGGATAACTTGTTCGACTTTTTAAATACTATGAATACCCATAGAGAATTTTTAAATTTTTGACAAAGTGCTCTAAAAAATTTTCAAAATGTGCTCACTCTTTGAATTTTTATCTAAAATGGCTGTCTTACGAACTTGGCCTAATAGAATACTTTTTTCAAAAGTTATCTTGGAAACATACAGACCTACAGACAAACCTACAGACAGACATACAAACAGACAGATTCGTAAAACTCTATTTTTCGAATTCAGGGGGTCTCAAAACGTGGACATTTGACAGAAACTGGGTGAGGCAAATTTTACACAAATCTAAGACCTTCTCTGATGAAAATGTAAAAATTGGCCAGTAAGAAAAGAGTTAAAACCTGAAAATAAAAATAATATTTTAAAAGAATTATTTGATCTATCTAAGGTAGTATCACCACCATTACACATAAAGTTCCGTTTGATAAAACAGTTTGTAAAAGCTTTGAGAGCTGAAAATAGTAATGTATTTTGTGACACCGTAACAATTTATTTATCAATAATTTATTTAACTATCAATATTGTCTATATAACCAGATGTACATTTTCTTAAACATTTTTTATTGTCTTCCTTGTCTTATAACATCTTTCTCACGCCAAACCTAACGTGATATATCAGCAGAACGTTTATTACCAGAAGAATTTGTATTTCCAAAAGCCTTAAGACTTTTATAGCTATATAGTTATCCTATAGACAATCCGTCGTTCCTAAACTGAGACATTTTAATGACTTTATTACTTTATATATGTCCCCACGAGTCTTGACTATTCCTATTGTAGATCTGGGAAAATCCTCTAATTTGTAACGTCAGAAAGAGGGAGAACTCAATACCGCCTCCAAAACCCTTGTAACCACTAATAGTTAGTTACTACCCTCTCCAAATTTGTGTAAAATATCCTACGCCACCATTAATGTTTTTCCCCTAACTTGCAATCGTCAGAATAACTTTTACCTTCAAGAAGAACACTTAACCTCGACTCGAGCCTTTCATTATTACTCTTCGTCCGATCTCGTCGTTATAAGTTTCTTTTTTCATCTCTGGTTCGGTTTTAAATAAATTATATGTTATATCTTACCAGCAGTGTCAATAATTATTCCACCCATAAATATAATTATTATTTCACGCCATAAAACATTAGTCCTTCCAGCGCGGATTGCCCTACTTCACGCGTCTTTACCGTCGTGTCGTGTAAAGCAGGGCCTCCGTCGTGCATCACTCAATACAGTGCAATAAAGTTCAAACAATCGTGCATCAATCGTTTTTTATACCTCAAGAATACACAATAACAATTTAAGAGTGTTAACGAGTGTGCGAAACTGTGTACAGTGCTGTGACGGATCATAAACCAGTGCCAGTGAAAAGGAAATTGGACGAGCAATCCATGGACATAACAAAGTTCTGATCCAGGCAACAATATCCTAAAACTATAGACAGTTTGAAGGAAGAAAACTTCTCGTGATTCAAGCAATAATATCCTGAAACAATTCACATCAAGAGATCATCAACAGTCTCCAAGCGTCAGCATCCAAGAGTCCGTCAAGGTAGGCGAAGTTTTTAAGTCACCATCCCATAAGCATTTATTCCTTCTACTCCGTCACCGTTTCAATAACATTAAAAAAAATTAAAATTTCGATCAATGGAACTAAAAAATCGATCGACGAAGCTCGAATCACCGAGTTGAAACATGATCGCGGAACAATCAAGGACAAATTAACCATATTTGAAAAGGCATTAAACAATTTTGAGTCCCACCCAAATGCCATTTTTGAAACTTTAGATCTCGAGGGTAGAATGTTAAAACCCGCGCCTTTATGGAACGATTTTGAGAAAGTGCAGAACGAGTTAGAGTTGCTGGCCGAAACCAAAGATGCACTAAATGCTTATTCAATTGAAAGGGAATCTTTTGAGACTAGGTAAGAGCTCGCGACAATAAATTCAAGAACAATTCAATAGACCAATGAATCAATTTTAGAAAATTCCAAAGTTTTGGAAAAAGTCGAAAATTCGGATACCTTTGGGGAAACAGTAGAAAACACAAACAATGTTGTAGAAAGAGTCCAAAATGTTGACTACGGAAATCTAGAAAACAGAGAAAATGTCATAACCCCTAGTTCATTCAATTTACAGAACACAGGTTCTTCGGGTCTCGCAGGTCTTTTTCTTTCTCACTAAGCTCACACTGCCGTCCTTTTTAGGAACTTTCGATACATGGCTGGGATTTCGGGACACCTTTAATTCTATGGTACATACCAATGATCAAGCCCCACCCATATTTAAATTTCATTACCTGAGATCGTCTGTCACAGGTCATGCAGCTGAAGTAATAGGGTCATTAGAATCATCAAGCGAAAATTATGAAAATGCATGGAATCTATTGACTGATCGCTACAACAATCGCTAATTTATCGCAGAAAGCCATGTAAAGGCCCTATTTAAGATTCCATTTGTATCAAGGGAATTTTCTATTCGCGTCTTGTAAGACAAATTACAAAAGCATGTCAGAGCCTTACGCGCTCTCAAAATACCAGTCGACTACTGGGAGTTAGTTCTCATTCACATTGTGAAAGAAATGCTCCCAAATAACGTTCGCGAAAAATGGGAAATTACTCGGTCCTCTCAAGTACAAAAAGTGACTGTCCCTCAAGCACAAAATAACCCAAATAAGGGTCAAAGATTTAAGGATAGATCCGCGTCAGGCCACGGTTTATATCCACCACGCGCTTTCGCATCTACTATACCCGTTAAAACACATGACCTAAAAAAATGTACAATTTCAACGATCATGTTCCATCTGTAAAGAGGAACATTCAATTTATTCGTGTCAAAAATTTTTAGCATTGAGTCCTCAAGAACGGCTCACTGTAGCAAAAAATCTTGCACTCTGCATTAATTGTTACGCGGAAATCATCGTCTCTCCGAGAGTCGTTTAGGAGGATGCCGCCAATGTCAAAAGCCACACAATTGTCTTTTGCATTTTGAAGAGCAACCTAAACAAGGTGCAGCTCAGGCATCTTCCGAGCCAGAGGCTACTTAAGGACAATATCACTTTAAAGTGATATCATTGACGTTCTCAATAATCAAGGTAGCTACCAACCTTGTCGCATTATGCTCGACGGCGGAGCTCAATCGTGCGCTGTTACAAATCAATGCGCATCGCGATTTGGTCTAAAAAAGAAACCATTTGACATCCCGCTGTTATCATTGGATCAAATACAAACTCAGATCAAACTCGCGACATCAGCCACATTTAATTCTAGATTCGATAAGAAAAAACGCAAACTCGAATTTTTAATAGTCAATGAAATCGGAAATGCAATGGGAAATGCAATGCCCAGTATGCCTCTCGACAGGAACAATTTTAAAATTCCATCAAACGTATTTTTAGCTGACCCCAATTTTCATGAGCCAGCTCCTACCGACATAATTATCGACGCTGAATTCGCATACTTCTTTTTTCGCACCGGTTGACTTCGAAGCAAGGGTCACTCTGCAGTCCTAC
The DNA here is from genome assembly GCA_010014905.2 of Druon quercuslanigerum. NCBI lineage: Eukaryota > Metazoa > Arthropoda > Insecta > Hymenoptera > Cynipidae > Druon > Druon quercuslanigerum. The sequence continues at coordinate 7,215 of JAAAKG020166739.1, forward strand.
AAAAGACGATTTTGGGCTGGGTTCTTGCAGGACGAGTTTACAATCAAAAAATACAAACTAATAGGTCTACAAAAATGTATAGTCTTTTCAGTCAAGGTGAAAAGTTGCCTATTTTATGGGAGTTAGATCCAATTCAAGAAACTTCCACGCATTCGCAAAAGAGCAGGCGTGTAAAGAACATTTCACAAGGTACGTTCAGCGCGATGACAGCGGCCGGTACATTGTGAAATTGCCATTCAATAATAAACTAACACAACTCTGAGTTACACGAAACATAGCATTTCAGCGTTTCTACGCAATCGAAAGAAAATTGCAAACAAATCCTTCTTTGAAAACTCAATACTCAGATTGTATTAGTAGCTATCTCAAGAAAGGTCACATGTTCCCATCAACAAAAGATTCTCTTGATAAGGGCTACTATCTCCTCATCACGCGATCGTAAAAGAAACAAGCATCACCACAAAAACGCTTGTTTTTTTTATGCTTCCGCAAAATCTACCTCAGGGATTTGTCTCAATGAACGTTTGATGGTCGGTCCTACCATTTAAGATGACGTCTTCTCTATATTTACAAGATTCAGAACTTTCTTATTTGCATTAACAGCCGACATTGAACAAATGTACAGGAAAATTAAAGTGTGCCACGAGGACAGAGCGTACCAAAAAATCATATGGCGTGAAACCCCGAACGATCCTATCCAAATTTATGACTTGCATAGAATCATGGTCGGAACGGCTTCCGCACTCGTCTGAAAACTAGCCTTCTTGCAACTAGCACTCTGCGGCAATTAGCAGAAGACGAGCAAAAATCGCATCCTTTGGCATAAAAAATTCTCAAGCGCGATTTTTACGCAGACGACCTTCTAAACGTGCTCTAAACCTTCACAATGAATTAATTAATTTATTGCAGAAGGGCGGATTCAATCTTAGGAAATGGGAATCCAATGATCCGCGATTGACAATGGATTTCCCAAGTGACTCACGAAGCGAGCACATAGCTATCGACCCAACAAAGACAATTAAAATATTAGGCCTTCATTGGGATCCTCAATTTGATTGCATCGTTTACACAGTCGGTCAATTATCAAAATAAAGCGAAAAAATAACTAAGCGATCCATTTTATTGCAAACAGCGCAATTATTTGATCCTTTAGGCTTGTTGGGACAAGTTGTGATCTCAGCAAAAAATCTACTACAAGCATTGTGGAAATGCAAAATTGACTGGGATGATCCAGTCCCCGTAGATATAAGAAAATCATGGGTAGAATTTCAAAATCAATTACCCTTCTAAACGATGTGCACTACGATCGATGCACCGCTATCTCTGATACCATCGAAACTCAAATTCACGGTTTCAGCGACGCCAGCGAAAAAGGGTACGGAGCCCGCATATATTTTGGCTCCACGAACACTCAAGGTAAAAAACACTGCACCTTTATATGTGCAAAATCGCGTGTCGCCCCTCCAAAGGTTGTCACATTGCCCAATTTAGAATTATGTGCGGCAGTATTGTTAAAAAAATTGTACAAAAGCACTATTCAATCGCTTCAAATGTCCATTGACAAGACATTTTTTTCGGATTCTACAATCACTTTAAACTGCATAAAAACCGAGACACACGAGTTAAAAACAACCTTTGTTAGGAATAGGGTAGTTGAAATCAACACGATCACACGGCCTCAGGAATGGTTACATGTACCAACTCAGGATATACCCGCCGATATAATCTCGCGAGGTCAATATCCAAAGGACGTTTTAAAATCAACAATTTGAAAAGACGGATTAGCTTGGTTAAAAGACGACCATAGCATGTGGCCCAAAACTAAATAAAATAAAATCGAACTGCCGATAGATCAACCAAAAGAACAAATTCTATTATTTGCACTAACAACCTCAAGCAAAATCAAAAAGAATCAGTCGACCATCAATACGAATCTGCTATAAAGATATTCTCAATTTAAAACTCTAAAATATGTCGTAGCATATTGCTCTCGTTTTATGAAAAATTCTAAAACAAAACATCAAACCGAACGACTAGGGGGTCCTCTCTCTATCGAGGAAATAGACACCGCTATAAACACCATTTTTAAAATCACTCAAAATCAAGGCTTTTCCAAAGAACTGAATGCACTTGCTCAAGGAGAATCTAAAAAAAGATGTAGCCTCTTATGTCTGAACCCCTTTCTAGATCACGGAGTTATAAGGGTGGGAGGTAGACTTCAAATTGCCGCGCGATCACCACGTAACCACTTTATTCATTCGCGAAGAACACCTTAAATTAAAACATTCGGGCACACAAGCAACGCTCTACGGCGTACGAGAACAATACTGGCCAGTTGGTTGTCGTAATGTCACGTGTCACATTATCCACAAATGCGTTAAATGCTTTCGAGCCAAACCTCCCGAAGTCGACTACATTATGGGAAACTTGCCCGAAAACCGCTTATCGTATTCTCGACCTTTCCTAAACGTTGGCGTTGACTATTGCAGCCCTTTTTATGTAAAAGAGATACGCCACGAAAACCGTAAAAAGGAAAAGGCCTATGCCTCAATTTTCATATGTTTTGCCACAAAAGCCACGAAATATTTTCGCCTTGAATTGGTCAGCGAACTGACAACTGAAGCATTTCTCGGCGGCCTAAAAAGATTTTTCTCTCGTCGGGGAAAGGCTAACACAATCCATTCCGATAATGGCAAAAATTTCGTGGGTGGCAACAGAGAATTGAGAACTTTGTACGAATTCATTCAAACAATGCACAATAACTAAGAAGTAAAAAACTTTCTTGTAGACCAAAAGGTACGCTTGAATTTTATATCGCCTCACTCACCTCACTTTGGCGGCCTTTGGGAGGCCTCAGTAAAATCGTTTAGGCAACATTTTATACACACGATAGGAATTACTCTATTAACCTACGAGCATATACAGACAGTCCTCCGATCCAAACGATTTTCTTCCCTTGTCTACTGATCACTTCCTCATCGGTACCTCTTTAACGAGCTTCCCACAGGCGGACTATCGCAGTTTAAGAAGCCACCAGATGTCATCGTGGCAATATGCACAGCAAATGAGAAATCATTTCTGGTCCAGATGGTACAAAGAGTACCTCAATGAAATAATCTCACGCAGCAAATGGAAGAAATCTGTTCCTCAAGACAACATCGCAATCGAAACTTTTATCGTTGAAAAGAACGACAATCTTCATCCAACGTGCTGGAAATTAGCACACGTAACCGAAATTCATCCTGGAAAGGATGGAATCATCCGAGGGATAACACTGAAAAATGCAACTGGAAACTATGATCGTTGCATAAAAAAGTTGTACCTACTACCAATCTACACACAAACAACTTAGACCGCAGTAATCAACCACGATCAAGTAGATATTTGTACTTTAGTATTTTTAAAAATCATTCTTGTATCAATTTTTAGATCAATTGTCTTTAGTTATTGCATCCATATCTTTAATCTTTAGATTCTTATTTGGATATTTCCAACTACTAAGATAAAACTCACCGTTCTACTCACACCTGCAACACATGCGGTTCGAGGAGAATAAATTATATGTTATATCTTACCAGCAGTGTCAATAATTATTCCGCCCATAAGTATAATTATTATTTTACGCCATAAAACACATTTATCTACTTGCATACTAAATTCCCCAAGTTATCAGAAGCCAAAATTAAGGAAGGTATGTTTGATCGTCCACAGAAACGAGAATTGTTAATAGATCAAGCTTTTGAAGAAAGAATTACAGATTCAAAAAGAGAAGTTTTGAGAAGTTTCAGAAAAGTAGTCACTAAGTTTTAAGGAAATAATAATGATTCTCAGTATGAAAAAATTGACGAAAATATGCTTTATAAATTCAAAAATTTGGGATGTTTGATAAGAGTACCATATACCCGCAACAAAAGTTATCCTTGCGGTATGAATGCTGCACAGTAATGTAGGGTACAGATTCCTAATCATCTGGGGTACGAAGTGTCCATCACCTGGAGTGCGATGAATCGATCAACTGTACCTACTACTTTGGGTACAATGTTTCTGCTTCTTGGGGTACGAAATGCAAAACGCCATTCGACGCATAATCTTCTCGTTCGTGACTTCTTAAATACTTTTTGACAGCTTTGCTAAATATACGTCATGGTCATTGAAGTATAGAAGGTGCGTTGTTCGCACTTTGTAAAATTCAGCCATTAGGTGTTTCAGATAAGGTGGGGATATCCAAGATGTCTGCACGCTGAGGACTTTTTTACTATAAATGTATTCAGATATTAATTTTATTTTTTAAAAGCTATTCAATTAAATAATAAATAGCATTTAAACTTATTTTTGGCAATGAATAATGCTTTGAAAAATATAGTAAACATTCTAAACATTGATGCGTTAGAAAGAGAGATTCGATAAACTGGATTATGTGGCATTCGATCTTAATTGATTTGAGCTCTTAATCCCATATACTTTCGCACGCTATAGGCTGGCTTAGGAAAATGGAGAAAATATCATATTTGTTAAAAGCATTTTTATTTGATTTTCGGTAAGTATTTTCAGATAATAGTTCAAAAGTTTGTTTATCAATGTCAAGTGATATTTCTATTTTGAAAATGCATACACATACTCTCAAATATCGCCCTAATACACACACACGCTCCCACAGAGAGAATGATACAAGTGTGCACGTACTGCAGGTCAATTATATTAAATGGAGACGACCATTTTTGATCATTAAAAACTATACAAATTATTATTCATAATTTTTTTTGTATTAAATAAACAACAAAGTTTGTAGTAAAATAATTCTTACGAAACATATTCCAGGTCTATTTTGAATTTAAATATGTGGACAAAAGCTGCGAAAAAACTTTTAAATTGTAATTAGGCTGTTTTTAATATTTTACAGAAATTAACTTTCAATTCCCTTGAAATGTGACCATTTAGAATACACGATATTTCACAAAATACAAATATGCATTTACATATTGCGGCGGCAATTTCATCGTTAGCTGATGCTTAACCCTATAACGGCCACTGTTCCAACTGAGCGAAGTTCACTAATTTTTATTTTCCTAATTTTCAGATAACGAGCTTAGAATTTCGCAAAATGAATACGTGCAGTAGATGAAAGTAAACTATTCCGCATCTCGTAAGAGAGTTCTGAATGATCTGTAGAAACTGGGAAAATTATAAAAATTAAAATTTTTTGTTTTGTTGGAAAAATCGATCAGAAAACGGCTATAAATCTTTCCTGCTTTTTTTAGAAATTTTACTTAACAGGATCAAGACTTGGCCTTTAAAGGAATAAAGTAAAGTCTAACTCTAATATCTGTCCTACTTCGGGGCTGCAGTTGCGGAAAATTAGAGAAATTTCGGACTTATCGGATGCCCCCTCTAGTAGCACGATATTGGGTAAGAACATGCTTAAATCATGAGCGCAAATCATGATCAAAATAACACACGTAGTAGGAAACCCCCAATTAGTGTACGTGCCGTACATTTGATGACGTTTTGAGGAAAGTATACGCTTATTGGATGGCAAGTTATCGGAGTTGTACTGCACTCAAATGTCATATTCACCATTTTACACTCAAATTCACTGAACGCGCTATGCGTGAAACTACATCGAATATACGTCGAAAAACATCTTTTTTGAAATTGATATCGGGTCAGGTAAAAAAATTTCATTTCGATCGGGTAATATCTTCAGCCCCCCCCCCCCCCACAGTGGCCACGAAAATTAAAGTAAAATCGTTAAAAAAACGCTTGGTAGGTAGGCAATTTGTTTGCAACGCTTCTGGTCACTTCCGGAGGTGTCAAAAGGAGGTATGAAAGGAGGAGGTATTAAAAAATACTTACAACAAACGTGCAGTCAGATATAAACTCAATATAGTAGTGTAAAAAACGAAGAGAAATTATGTGTTTACACGAAAATGTCAAAGTTGCCAAAAGAATCGTTGGTTACAGTGGCGGACGGAAGGATGGAGTCGCCGAAGAAGGGATGTGGTAATGAGGGTGGGGGGATTAAGTCCCCCTCCCTCACCTTCTCGGGCCACGCAGCTGGCTTCTGCTTCTCGCTACGGCACTACAACCACAGCGCGCTTACTCTTTCAGACTTTCCGAGAGCTTTGGTGTCGATTACTGGTTTTTAATTCGCAACAGGGGCGGTTCTAGACTGCCGGCGCCCGGGTGCAGTGATTAACTGTCGCCCCCTCAAAGCTTCGCATTTTCGTTGTCCATATACCTTTCAAAATTTTTATATTAATTAATCATCATATTTATAATAATGAATATTAATAGCAATTATTATAGTTAATATAAGATAAACAAATAATGAATAAAGCATTTATTATTGCACTCTATTTATTATGGCATAATGTTCACAAATTACACTAAAAAATATACAGTATAAAAACATATATTATCTTACAGGAAAGATGCACGTCTTGTTTTTAGTTCAGCGAATTTTTTGATTAAGTTTGTAATATCTAAATTTTCAGAAATTGCACGTTCAATTGAAATTACTGCCAAGTTTGACAAACGATCTTGACTCACAGTTTCTGCAAGTAATTTTTTATTAATTTTAGTTTTGAAAATGACCTTCCACCTGAGGCTGCAGATACAGAAAGAGTTGAAAGGGTTCGTAAAAGTACATAAAAGTTTGGGAACGCCAGATGTAGATCACGTTTTACTATAAAATTGAACATATCCAGAGGTTTCGTATTTGCTTCGCATATGTCTCTTAATAATCATATTTCATCCTGAAATTCTTTATAAACTATGTCAGATTCATTTGTCGTATTGTGGTTTAATTTGCTTTCACATCTTTACATCGTTGTAAAAATTCTTCTTTGGAGTTATCTTTTAAAGTGGAACTACTGTCGAGGAAGCTAAATATTTTATAAAGGTTATGAAACATCTCAAATCTATCGCTTGAAGCACCAATCGCTACAACTACAACACCAAAATAAAAGTTTATTTTGTATTTCTGCTTAGGCTCCTGAATGACTTCGCTTTAGTTTCGTCTATGCGTGTAGATTGATTTTTGCGTCTTACAGCTGTCACATCAGGAAACTTTGACCCTGATTCAAGGATATCAGAAAATTCTTTAGCGTCGTTGATATATTTTTCAAATTCTTCATCATTTCGCATTGCAGAAACATTCTGTATAAGCTCTTGAATGACATCCTTATATTTTGTTACATCGATATTCGACTGTTGCAACATCAGACTTACTACGTTGGCATAAGATAATATTTTATGCTAAATGACAACTGAGCATCAAAATGAGAAGCTTTTAATTTTAGTAGCCAAACACTGCGCTTCATAGCGGGTAAAAATCTCTTAATGGGTTTCATTTCTTTCTATTAACGCATCGTAAATTTCACCTATTTGATGAAGGAATGGGTTTGCTGTATCTGTTCGAAATGACCAACGTGTATCAAATACCGGTTTTACTGTAAATCTCGAAAGATACTTACAAAAAAATTTTCCATCTTTTAGTGGGCGCCGAAAGAAAATTATATACCTGTTGCAAAATTCCGAAAAAGTCAATAGCATCTATGCTACATTTTGTAGAATCATTTAGAGCAAGATTTAAACGGCGAAGAGAACAAGGCACATAAAATGCGCAAGTCCTTCACCTGTTTGATCAGTGATAACATGAAACCCAAGAAAGCATTCGCGTATCTCGCACTCTTTGTCTTTATTTATTTCAACAAATCGGCCAACAAATGCCATTTGTTCAACGCGACTTTAGTCAGGTGTACAATTAAGGATAATTGAAAAATATTTTACCTGTTTTATCGATTTCATAATGGCTGGCATAGTTGCATCCTCGATTGAAGTTATTATTTCATTTTGAATAATATTTCCTAAATACGCTGGCACATATTTTCTATCTTGTATAATTTAAATACGCTTACTGTGCACACTCATTACGGGGTCAAATTTCACGATCATTTCATTTCATTTTAAAAAGTTCCCATTGTTAAGTTTAATTGTTTAATTGTTCCCCGCTAAGAAATGTACAACGTAGCGTATACGTTCAATCAGCGCGAAACAATATTTTCTTCAGCTTCGAATATTTTTTGTTCCTGTTTATTTATTGCTCTTCCTTTATCTAAGTTCGTAAGAAGAGTGAATTGAGTTTTGTAAGCATTGATGTGAGAGGAAAATTTTTCATGCCTTGACAAATGACGAGTTGCATGACGCCAATCCAAAAATCTATTTGTTGCCACTGGGAAATTTTGAGTACTGAGCAGTTTACAGCAAAAGCAAAACATTATATCAGTCGAATGTGAATAATTTAGCCAATTTCTGTCATATGACTCGCTATTTGGCAAAACACGCTTATAATAAGTATTTAAAAATGCCCCCTTTATTATTTATCGGGTATTTAATATCTTTCTTTGGTAAAGGCTTGCTTTGAATTAAAAAGTGAATCTGGCCATTATATAAATTCGAAGGCCGCTATGCTGGATTACTACTTAATAAAGTACCTTCCCATTTGCGAGCTTTCTCGTTTTCATCTGATAGCGGAATGTCTGCATTAACGCTTTCCTCCTCCTTTGTAACCTGTAGCTTACTACCTTCTTTACATCTAGCTTCCTTTGCCGATGCATTGTCGTTCTCGTCAACCCAGATCTCTGACTCGATATATTCTGCTTCATCTACCGCGCTCTGAAAAAATAGTCATAGACCATATAAGAAAACATTATTAAAATAAAAATATATAAATATGAAAAAAATTAAAACCAGTGAGAAATTTTCCACTTCAAACGTTTTTTTATTCTGCTTTTTTTATACTTGCAAAAAATATTAGTCTTTCTTTTTTTTAATGAAGTGTTAACAATAATTTTGACGACATATGACCAAATCCATCTCAAATTAGGCAAGTTTGTACGTCTAAAAATGTTCTATGAAAAATATCTTTTGCGCGATATCTTGCATCGTTTTCTAGAAAAATTCCAAAATTATATTGTTAGGAAAAAAATTCTCCCATCCGATGCAGAATCTTTTCAGGGCAGCCGCTTCCCTTTGAATTGCCGCATCTTTTTATTATTTTCGCTTTCTATAATAAGCTCCAGATGTTTTTTTATGATTGTTCAGTTTATTTTAATGAAATAACAATCCGGGACAAAATTTCGGGGAGAAAATTCTAGTCCTCTCGCTTTGACATTGAAAAAGTGAGCAAAGACAAAATGATATCAATTAGCACGCACGTGCACTTTTTTAAAATTGCAAATAATTGCAGATAGTTTAAATAACACCCTCTAATTTAAATAATTTAATTATCTTAATTGAAACTAAAAATAATAAGGTTGTATACTGATGTGAAAAAGATAAACAGTTTGTTGAATTTTGACGAATGACCTAAGATATCTGATGATGGAATCAATTTGATTCCGAAACGTCATATTTGTACATTGCCGAATATATAGTCTGCAAGATGTCGATAAAATAAAGTTTTTCCTTACCGTTACTAATCTGTTGTTTCCCAGACGTTAAATTAAGAAGTTTCACATCCCAAACTTCTTTACATAGTTATATGTAATAAACTATTCATGTGTGAGTTCAAATAAATCACAAATTACTTACACTTCAGTAGTGGAGTATCCTTCCTTGAAAATATATACTGGTGAATAAACATATTCTTATCTAGAGAAAAATATTATTTAAGGTACGAATTGTTTCTCTTTTACACTGATCACTGCACTCAACACTATTCTTTCAACACACTGATTCACATTGAAGAGCTTTGATGGACTGGACTGGCGCAAATCTGCAAAAAAATGAAGGTTGTTACTTAGTAGTTCCTAGCCCGTGTACCTGGAATGCAAACAGTTAAACAGATTTTCCTGAATCTATAGCATGAATTATAAATATCCTTTCTAAGTATCAATTCAAACTGAAACATAAATTGCTTTCTAAAGCAAATATTATATTTAAAGTTGCAGCATGCCGGTGTTACCTTTTTAACACACTACTCTGTAGGTGTCCTCCTGAGTGCAAAATCGATTCAAGGGAACACGCTTTATTACTGACCAGAGGGGTCCTCGTGTAATGGTAATAGGCTCAGTTGACATTTGGCGGAGCTATCACTCTCAATGAAAACCGGCTGCGTAAAAGTCTGCAGTCATGCATCTTATCTTGCATCTTGACGGCTCAACAAGTAGTCCTAATTCCTTAGCTGGGCCAGTTGGTAAGCAATTGAAAACCTGTGAACAGAAACCAATAGTTTCCCAGATGCTCTAGAGAATAAGGAGACTATAACACTGTCAAGATACTTACCAGAGGTTGTTAGGACAGCTGCAATAGACCCTTGCATCCAAACTGACAGGAATGCTCTTCACCCTGAAAACTTGACGTTGACGCTTTCCGACAGTAGAAAGACTGTCAGAGTGCGAGCTTTAGAATTGATTAAAAAGGCGACAAGTAATCCACACCAGGAAAATGTTCGCCATTTCGGACCACCCCGAATAAAATATTCTACCGCAAAGATTTATCAAAAATCAGGACTGAAGCAGACTTTTCTTTAGGTAACTAATAAGTAACTCCCTCAGGGTTGGGTCGTTAGGCCGCGAGTCTGTGAAATTTGATGAGTAGCCACCTCCACGTGGTGAATCCTGGGTCTTCCTTGAATGTACACGGGAAGAGTAGGGAGTTACTCAAACGTAAATTTTCCTTACATTTAGGCTTTTTATACCCCTGGATGGTGGGTTTAGATAGGGGTATCTATTTGTTTAAAGTCTTCTTTGGTGCTAAGGTGGTCTCCTTCTGACCTTTTATCACTGTTGACATCCTTCGAAGTGGCCAGAAGCGTGCGAACAAATTGCGTAAATTAAATTTAGTACAGTTAATAGTCTTACCAGATCGAAAATTTTATCATGTGAACCAATATCATTTCCGACAAATGTGTTTTTCGGCGTACCCTGGTGTATTTTCTCCGCCAAAAAATATAAGCACTCATTTCTTCCGTGATAACATCCTTGCAGAGCATGACATTCAATAGAATCCTCTCCATGCTCTTAATGTGTTCATTAATGTAAAGAACGATGTTGACGAGTCCCTGAAATATGCGTGCTAAAAAAACAATGCCGGGTATATAGAGTTACTCATTCTTTCCTTGTCTCTCGCTATGGGCTCCTGCGACTACTCTTTTTGTTGTCCTTTTCTACAGAATCTTCTCGATGAAAATAGCATTTGCGATATATACGGGGTTGTAAAAAACAATTTAGAATGTCCAATTTAAATCCCTGAAGAACGGAAGACATTCTCCACGATTAAAGGAGATTCCATGAGATGTGTTGTCCAAGAGTAGCATTATTGGTTTAAAAGAGTTATCAGTTTGAATCTCCATACCAAGACTGACCTTGTTCGAAAAGAAGTTATTTATTTCTTAGATTGTTTCAAGAATCAGAGATTCCCGAGGCGAAAATTTTTCTTGTTTCACTGTTAAACTTTCAAATGATGATAATGACATATCTGCAGGGCGAATTCGTTTTTTGATACAATTTTCACTGTAAAATTTTGTGCGGCTACACTCTGTTTGATACTAGAATCTATCGTCAGTCTTCGAGAATGCGATATGTTATATTTTGAAATTTTCAGGGCATAACTGAGGCTTCTGTGTGGCATCATAATTTTTATACCTTATGCATGGGTCTATTTTCGTGGGGATGCGTAGATATAATTACATATCTACTCTCTAAAATTTGCTGTATTTATTCAATGAGTTTATTATCCGTAATTGACTCATAATACAGGTATATATAGTGAGAAAGAGAAAACCTCAAGATGAACGAGTAAATGTTAGTTAGCTATTTGGATAATACTGAATCGTTTATAAAATCTTGCTAAATTTGAAATACATTTTCGTTAAATCATTTAGGATATTATCCATTGTATGCAAACTCAAACAGAGTTTGTGTGTTTAAATATTTATGACAATCGCCTCTCGGGTTCTATCCCCAGACCGTTAATCTTTCTTTCCCTACCTATTGTACAAAGTTGGGCTTGACTGCAGTCCAAACGAATATCTTAATGTTAATACTCAGGATGCTTGTAACATATTATGCGAGGTGCCTGTAAAAAATAGGGTCATATATTTACAGAGTATATGACCTCTTCAACTAATCACTAGGATTGTTGTTTTCAGACGCTTTTCAATAGGAATTATTAAAATTCAATAATTGACTACCTTTTCCACTACCTTGGAATCTTCTTCAGGATGATAGGTGGTCGTTTGAATTCAACATTTAACTTTGATGTTTTGATGTAGCCGCCCTGATTCACTTCAAAACTACAGCTTCTCTTAATCAATTCCAGAAGCAACACATTCTTCCTTTTTGAAGATTTTCTAAAACTTCCCTTCAAAGTTGTTACATTTCGCGTTCCTTTAGTTTATATATCTCTTTCTTTTGATAGAAAGTTAAGTATTCTTCTAAATATTGTTAAGATATTTTCCTTGGAATTAAAAATCGGCGAAACGTATAAAATTTTAAGGTGGGTTTCCCGAAGGCCGGAATCATTGAACACCTCTGGCCTTGATACGTTTAGAATTTTAAAACAGAACGAAAATGATTTCCCATAATTTAAAAAAGAAACTCACGAAGTCTTCTTAATGCTGATGATATTTAAAATAATTTAAAGGCTAAAAGAAAAGAGAACGAAGTATGATTTTACTATTTCTCCGGATACTATCCTAGTCATGCTCGTGCCCTTTTTTGTGTGGATGCATGGAAAGCGGTAATTTTCTGGTATCTTTATGTTAGAAAATATGTTAAAATCATTTTGATTCGCTGGCAAATCTCAGACTTACATTCATTGATTTTAAGCCAGAAAATCAGTGCTGATAACCTTAATTTTAAATTAATAGGCAATTTTTAATTGGCGAGCACTTGGCTTTATATATTTTTTTATTCATAATTAACCATATATATAAATTACTAACAAACTACCTCATAAAGCCAGGGAAAAATCTCAATCATTCCCAAGAGATAAGAGAGCAACGTGTCATTATCTTAGTTTTAAAAGTCAAACTCTTGGGGAAAAATCTTCATTGACGCTTGTCTTACGAGCCTTAGTTGGAACTCATTCCACCAAAAGAACGAAAGATCAACGTAAATTTGGTGTTTTTCACGGCTAGGAAGAGAACGTTAACAGGCCGAGGGGTTATCTCAATGACCCCCTAGAAAGTTAAACATTTTCTTCGTAGCGGCATAGTGAGGATGACTCATGTGAAATAAATTGCCAGTACTAAAGAATTGAATTGTAAAAGAAGAAATAAAAATTGTAAAATTTAGAATCAAGCAAAGCGCGTCACCACTTTACTTGATCTAACCAGAAAGAAAAACCACTCTACTTATCAGTATTTTGATCCATGCATCCGTAAGTCTTGGGCCGACGCATACACCAACCTAACACTAAACCACTGGACTACTCTCCTCCGCAGCAGATAACCTTACCGGCAACTCTCTAGGAGCCTCGAGACGCGAGTAAATAAACGAGTCCGATCGCTCCACGGCTGAACTGCATGTTCTTGCCAGCCAGGCGAGCTATGCCGTGATTAGCTGGCTGTCCCCACTCGGTACCCTCAGAACGGGTCTTCGGTCTCTTCATTTTGCGCGGATATTCGCCACGCAGGATGGTATACCATGATCGAAGAATACATGGTCTAGCCGTAAGCTCTCCCAGTTTCGTCCCCAGCCGCGCTCTACCACCGCCAGCCATCGCGTTACCATAGCAACTGTTAGCGTCTCGGTCTTCACGCAACAGATTTGAAATCATGAGTTATGGCTATATTGTAAATCAGTGTGGTCACCGTGACTCACGGTGCTGACCACTGCCTTTTTGTTCCATGCATGCAGTACTGGCCAACATTATTATAATGTGTAAGATCTCAGGAGACTTGCAGGAAGGGGAACTAAAGTTAATTCCTAAATTTCTTATGAAATTCCTCGATGAAGTCGGAATGGGTTGCTTTTTAAGGGTTATCAGGGAAAACGCGATTGTGCGCGAAAAGCTGATCACTCGAAAAAGGAAAATCTATGAGCAGCAAAATAAATTATTATATTCTTTGATATGATGGTTTTAAATATTTGCATACTTATAAAAATATAATCATTTTTATTTTCTCTTCCAACTTTTTAAAAAACATCCAACGATGTTGACAGCAGCAACAGTTCAGCATCTCATCCTCCAGCTTCACAGCCACCTGCAATTCGCCAGCGCACAGTACGCGGAATCCTGGACCAAAATGATGATTTATCATTTACCATTATCGTCATCATTACCATCATTATCAATACCAATCATGACACCAGCAGCTCCTGATGTCATTTTCATGGATGTCGACGAGGAGGCCGTGTTCAGAAATTGAAATTAATTAAGAAAACGCGAATACTGGATGGCATTTCTTGGTCTTCCGCTTCAAAAAAAGGTTTCGACGCAGTCGTATTCGTTTCTTTCGAGTATGTGCAATTATTAATTTGTGCAAGAATGACAACAACGATAACGGCAGTGACAAAGAAAATAATTGTGGAATAAAAAAGTGGAATAACAGGAGATGCCACCATTGTTCAAAATTCTGAGGAGTTTTTCAAAACGAGAAGGAGCAGGATGTGAAAGAGGACGAGGAGGAAGATGTCAGCAAATACAAAGACATGGAGGCCAGAGAGCGATATATGTGGGAGGGTATGATGAAATTGGTATGTCGTTAATTTTAATCACCGTTGCATGAAATTAAACGGAAGGACATTACAGCGCTCAAATAATACGCAGCATACCATAAAGAATATTTGTTCTTATATTAACATATTAAATTATCCTTCAGACATGTGTCTCATAATGCACTGTTAGAGTACGCTTTAAATGCTTTTTTGATACAAGACAATTTTTTTTATTTTAAGAAATAATGCCTTCTTTGACATGGTTTATCCGTATAAAAATCGTTGCAATATACCTTAAAACTAGTTATTGTTTGAACTATTATTGATAATAAAGTGAAATGGATCATAAGTGTAACCAAAATCAACATTTTTTTTAATTACGTATAAGTATAGTATATTTTTAAATATAAACAGCGTATCTAATGCAACAATCTATCTGAGTATAACAACCTACATTGAAATTTTAATGCTTTAACGTCTTTAATATATTGTATAGTTTTTGGTTTAACCAAAAATACTTAAGTATTACTTTAAATTAAACAAATAACATTTTTACCCTCCGGCCGGAAAGCGCAACTTCCCGGTCGCTTTCCATCGCCGTCGAGAAAAAATAGTTTAGAAACCTCGGCCAGTAAAAAAGAAAGTCTCCGATCACACGTAATTCTTTGGCTCCTAGTTTGAATGTTCCCTCGCAGCAGATGAAGGCTTTCCTTTTCAGCCTTTTTTCAAGTTCTCTTTTTTTCCTTAGCATGTCTTTTCGATTAGCTTCCAAAGCTATTTTTTTCACCTTTTCTTGCTCGTTCTTTTTCCTTCTGTTCACCTTCCGAAATTAATAATTATTTGCGCTCTTTTCTTTCATGACATTTAACCCATTTTTTGCCCGTAGCCATTGCAGGTAATTTCTCCTTCGGTTGTCAATTTTGATGAGTTTGCGCTTTTAAATTGCTTTTTTTGCGCTTTTAAACCAGGCCGAACAGGGTGATGGTATGTCCCTGTTTAGCGTATTCAAATAATTCTCGTCGTTTTCATTTAGATTTTCATTAACACATTTCGGGGGCTTGAATCTTATTCCCATTACTCGATCCAGACATTTTCTCAATCAGCGGATGCAGTTTTCGAGGCAAAATATATGGGTTCACGCATAATTCATTATCTTTCACCTTTAATAAAGAGAGCTTGAGAATTGCTTTGCGATGATCTATTCTCGATAAGAATCGATTCTCTCGTGACTTTAACGTTCTACAATTGCATGTCTTTAATTTCTATCTGAGGTTTTCCTATAAACTTCCATACTTATTCAAGTTGAAATTTCTTCCATCGATTTTCTGTATATTCCTCTTCAAGTTCTTGCTCCTCAGTTTAGTTTTCTTCAGCTTCCGCCTGAATCACATGTCTCTCTGCTTGATTATTGCTAAACGTAGTTTTATCTTCTACATTTCCCACACTTAAACATCCATATGACTTGAATAAATCTAAAGTAGTTTCGAGTAATAAATTGCATCTGGATTTAATGGATGTAACCCGCATGCTCGAAACTGCTTTTTGTAAAGATTTCTGGAAATTGCATTTGTTGGTGGTTGCTTCCAGTAAAGGAGCAAAATTTTTACGAGTCATTCTCTCTCCACTATTTTTCATTCACCAGTTTTGTATGGTCCTTTTCCATTCCTTATTCAATAAACTGAAAACTGCTACATTCAGTGGCTGAAGAATTTAAGTTCCATTCGGATATAGGACCAGAAGAATTTTGTAATGATCACAGCAAAACTTGCTGACTTTCATTGTTAGAGGAGAAATTTTTGCATCTATAAATAAAATTACCGACAGTGGTATTGTTTCTTTCAATATCTATGACTTGAACATGGGCACTTTTAGCGCAAAGAAAGAATGCTGTTTCATCACAGTTAAAGATCCGGTGAGAGTCGAGAGAATTGAAACATACAAGTTTACAGTAAAATAATCAAGGACCTCTTTAAGCCAGCTACAAAGTTGTTTCTCAGTTATAACACCTCGAGATTTAGTTAAATTTTGAAGAACTCTTTTTGAAACCTTTGGGTGTCTTTTTAAAAATAATTAAACTTAGGTTCTTCCAGGTCTTCCATTTTTGGAAAAGAGAAGATTTATTTAATTCAATTAGGAGCAACTTAACACTATCCAAAGGTTGATCTTTCCTTACTGTAAATTCGATTGCTGCAACCTCAAACATCCATTGCACAAGTTGCGATTTTTCTTCCGACGGTAAAAATGTCTTCGGTCATATTTTTCTTTTAATTGCAACTTTTCCATGATATTTTTCCAAAAAAGTTGTTCTGGGAACATCGTACAATTTACTAGCAGCTTTAATAGACGCTCCATGTCTGACAGGTTTTAAAAACAGAGAGAGTTTGCTGTTCTGAATATTGCAGTTTATTGGCTATTCCTAAAAAATAATTACAATTCTATCAGTGTAGTTTTAATTAATAGTAAATAAATTGAAAGTACAAATAAAAATTGACATAGTACACGATATAAATAAAAAATTATTTCTCCATATGTTTTCAGTGTCTTTAGCCTGTTGGACTCAAGCTCTAGTCTCAAAATTAAATCGCCTTATTTTACTCAATAAATATTAGAATTAAATATTTTTTAGACAAGCCCAACTTCTTTTTTAAATAGGAGTGTGTCTGCTGAGCGAAACACTGCCTAATGTTAATCATTTTTGCGTAATGTTATATATTCGAATACTTAATATACTAATTTGATAAAAGGATATTTAAACCTATCCACAATCACATTTTTTATCTCACGTGACAAGGGCGAGTTTACTTATACGAAAAATACTGCGTCATCTGACGATAAATGATGCAGTGAGGATTCCCAGCGCATCTATCTTATCTGAGCGGAGAGGAGAGTCAGGGCGATATAGAGACTAGTCAGGGTGGTGAATTACTATCAAATTCAAAATTTTCCATTATATGTATAATAGAAAAAGTAAAAATTGTCCACTTTTCGGTTTACATGGACATGTAATTACGATTCCGCTATATACCTGACGAAACAATTTGTCCGATAGAGTGGCTCGAATCTCTGTGCAAGAAGTATTTCAATTTATTACAGCTCTATATAAAGCGCGTGATTTAATCAGTATTAAATTAATAGCCGATAGCTTTACGCAGGATGATACGACTCTATCATTTCGATATGTACGTAATTGCCATTTTGAGAATTTATGGAATTTCATTTTCATGGTCACTGAGAAAGTAACATAGTTCCGCATTTATTAGAGTTTTAATGTGATAATCGATTGTGTGAATATCCACGTAGAAGGTGGTGGAGGGAATTAAAAGGCGATGTACGCGCGGCTCGCAAGTTTGAGCACGCCTAGGGCCCGCACCTGTTAGATCTCGCGCTTCGCGCTTGATAGTATATTTATCTCACTCTATGCGCTAAGTCATTGTCCATCTTTCACATTTTTGTATTGGACTTTTAAAATTATAGGTCAAATCGTCGACAGCTAAAGATCTAGTAATTGTAAATTCTCTTTCGTTAAAGCTCTTTCGGCTGTAACGATAACATTATTATCACGCGTCTCGTGAGAAAAAGGTTGAATGCCATTTATCATATTTAATTTAGAAATTTTAATGTACCTTGTGACTTTTTGTCCAAAAATTTCATTTTTTCATTTTTAATGTTTTTTTACGAATAAAACCAAAGCTACGTGTCCTATCAGAAAATGAATAATAAAGCATAATTCTGTCCATTCATCTTTTTTCGTATCTTTCATAGTTTGACCGAAAAATGGAATTTTTTATTTTTAATTATTTTTTGTGTGATCAAAAATTGATTTGTTAATTCCTCAAGAAAATTCAAAAAGTATTTATGATAATAATACAGTGCTTTTAAAAAGTCAAGACTTTCTTCTCTTGACTTTTTTCATAACGTGCGTTGTTTGGCCTAAAATTCTCATTTTCATTTGTTTTTATAGATTTTGAAAATGCTCTAATTTTTTGAATTTTTTGTCCTAAATAGTTATTTAACGAACTTGCATTTTTTCTTTAGGCCTTAAAAAAATTTGCCAAAGCTTAATCTAATCTGATATTTTTTACGAAAATTATCGTGCCTACCACAGATCACTGCTGGAAATAAAAAAATAAAATTTGGAATCGCCTAATAAGTCGCAATTCATCCCTTCAAAAAAAGTTAGCTCTTAAATTGATTTAAAAGGCACTTACCAATATTCCGGAAGATGGAATATCGATAAACTACATCGAAAAATATATAAAAATATATTATACATGTTTTGTATAGTGGCGAGAGTAATCATTATCAAACCATTTTAAATTTAACAGGACCTGCATCCTCTCGAGTTTTATATACGCCCTGTAACGAGGGCTACAAAAACAGGTCTAATTATATGCACATAATTGTGGAGCTTGTCTCGCTCAGACCTCATGTTTACAAAAGTGTGCCAATAATCGATTAGCAGATACCCCCAAGTGTGAAAAATATCAAGTGGAAAAAATGTCAAAAAAATTTCGGAAACTTTGATTTTCATTTTTATTTATTTCGAAAAACAGCAGGCAGAAACAGTTGCGGAAGGTAAATAGAGCGTAAACGAGCATACGGTAAATTTTTCGTAGCCAAACAGGTATGCAGCTGGTGCAGTCATGAGCAGGATATTAAAAAACCTTGTGAACACTGTGGTTTAGTACGCGAATTTGTGTTTGCTGGTGAAAATCCCATAAAAGATTTTGTACATTTTACACTCTGTCCCGTTGTAAATTTTAAAGAGATTATTTGCATAGCCCGCAATTCTATAGGGTTTTATGCTTAATTTATTTTGAAACACCTCACACAGCACAGATATACTGCAAAAAGA
Organism: Druon quercuslanigerum; assembly: GCA_010014905.2. Classification (NCBI taxonomy): domain Eukaryota; kingdom Metazoa; phylum Arthropoda; class Insecta; order Hymenoptera; family Cynipidae; genus Druon; species Druon quercuslanigerum. The sequence goes on from JAAAKG020166739.1 coordinate 26,736, forward strand.
GATCCAGATATCATACTCAAAGGCATCAAGGTGGCATCAAATATACAAGGTTTATAGAAGAAAATTCGAAAGGATTCGAATTTGATGTCAAAATTGTCAAAAATCGAAATAGTGGCTACAAAATGGCGGACTAACTGTGTAAAAACTGATGTTGCGCTCGCCAAAAGAAGTGTTTAGAGGGATTTCAGGGTCAAGGGATTCGAATTTGAGTTTAAAAATGATGAAAATCAAAAAATTTTGAAGAAATGTAAAATTTAAAAAAAGGTCAAAATGTACACCTATCTTGCTTTTTTCAGATCATGTTTTTTAACAAACTTTCGGCTTTCTAAAAGAATCTGACAATAGAACTTTCAGGTTCTCAATATTTTTTCAACCAAATCGCACACTTACAACAAAATTTAAAGCACTTGCAACCGAACGTATAATTCGACTTTTTGCCACGTCTCTTCGCAAATATGGAATTAGGTCATCTTTCGGGCCCTAGCAAAGCCCCAGAGAGAGCCCAATCCTTCCGGCATTTAAAGCAGAAATTAATTGTTTATAGAATACCGTATTTGTTTCTACGCAAAAGAAAACCGCTTCGCTTGCAAGTTTGAGTACACCTAGGGCGCGTGACTGTCGGTTTTCCCGCTTCGCGCTCGGTCTTTGAGTCAGTTTTAGTTAATATAGTAGAACAAATTGTAATAACGCTCACCACACCATTTAACATACGTGAATACGTGTACCAACAGCTCAAGAGATTAATGCAATGTTACTAAAAAAAAATCCTTTGCTACTAATACATTAAAAGGTACATTAAACATACAATAATTTATTTAAAAAATCGTTATTCTAAATTTTTTTTAAAATTAAATATGAATACCGTTAAATTCAAAGACAGCTCGTAACCCATATTTTCCATACTCTGAAAGGTTAACACGCACTTTGTTCTTTTTCCACACTTCATTAAAATCAAAGTGCATGGATTCCATTGCTTGTTCACTGAATACACTTAAGCCTGACTTATAATATTCACAAAATCCTTTAGCATGATAAAATGCGGCATGTACTTTCGGTGTAACGGAAATCTCTAAATTCATGTAGCTAAATTTGAATTTATCAATACGTTTTTCATAGCCCGATTTTAAATCTATAACAAAACATCTGCTTGTACATCATGTGCTTGTACATCTCTAAAATCAATGAGAGCTCGAACATATTTCAAGCAAGCAATTGGACATTGTGCTCGCAAATCATCTAGTTTCTCGAACAGTTTTTTGCACAAATTACCGTTAAAATTCGATCCTACGTAGGGTAGGGTGGGGTTAAAAGTGCCAAAATTAACTCTCCTTAACCCTGTGCCCAAACAAAATTAGATATTGTCTTGTTTTTTGCTTTAAAACATACGTGAGACATAAGACTTTCAAATTGCAATCATAAAAAGTATATATGTTTTTCACTTATTGTATTATATAATTTT
>JAAAKG020166750.1:0-28193 GCA_010014905.2 Druon quercuslanigerum
TAAATTTTCTTGTACCTGTGACATGATTTAGCCTGACTCAATTTATGTGGTTATAGTAACCACAGTCCATTTCTCTCCGTGTTGTAACATTTTGTGTCAGTTTTCTAGTTAATTAAGATTAGCTACTGTAAATCAATATCTACTGTAAATGTGGTTTTTCATATATAACTCGCAGAGGAAATTATTTATTTATTTTTTAAATTATGATAAGGTTTCTTTCTTTACCATGATCATTGCGTATTTATGTTCTGATCTTCTGGTCTGACGTTTCTAATGCTCGAAAGCGTCCATTTTTTCATACATTTTAACAACAAACATTTTTAAGGAGATCTTGAATATAATCGAGATGTAAAACATACATTTATTAAAGTTGCCAAACAACGCATAATATGAAAAAAAATAAAGAGAAGAAAAACGTTTATTTTTTAAAGCCCGGCAAGATTATCATGCGAAATTTTTGAATTTTGTCGAAAAGTTGAGAATTCAAATTTTGATCATAAAAAAATAAGGAAAACTAGAAAATTCCAATTTACGGCGAATCTATGCAAGATACGAAAAAAATGATTAAACTAAAATTGCGCGCCCTGAAAAGATCTACAAATTTCTCATCAGTCAATTTTCGATAGGATGCATAGTTTTTTTTAGTCGTAAAAAACAACATTAAAAATTAAAATAATAAAATGTTGGACAAACGCCACAAACTATGAAAAAAATAAATAGACAAACGTTGCTCTTGCAAAAAATAGCGAAAAGTCAATTTTTCAAAAAACGACACAAGGTACGAACTAAAATTAACAGACTAAAGTTGTCCACTCCAAAAAGATCTATAAATTTTTTTAAAATCATTTTTAGATAGGACTATTAGACTTTCTTTCAATCGTAAAAAATAAGATTAAAATTTTTAAAAAATGTGATAATACATTTATGGCAAAACGACAAAAGTTGCAGTAAAATGTTTAATAATAATTTTAATTTTAATAGAATGCCTTTTTTTAATGATAAAAATAAGACAGTTGAAGTACTTTTGTTTCAATACTAATGCATATAATAAATGGTAATAATATAAGTTTATTAAAATGATATACATTTTTTCAGGATGGCTGAGAATAAAATTTAATGCAAATAGAGAAACAAATATTAAATTAACCATTAAAAAGGAGATTTGTACGGATGTAGTTGAAAATAATCTAGAAAAGTTCGCATTTTCGACGAAATCGAGTACGAAGCACGAGATATGTGATGAGAACCAAATAGCAGTTGCCGAGCGCGTAGCGCAACGTGAATGTATCATCGAGCGCGAAGCGCAATACAAATATATTATCGAGCGCGCAGCACGAGAACCAGCAGTCGCAGGTCCTAGGCGCACTCAAGCTTGCGAGCGAAGCTTCGAAGAAAAAAAACGTTTTCTTACTTTTATCCATCTAAGCCTCTTCACTTCCATAAACTTTACAAAAAAAAATGTTTTTAATCTTTTTCCATACACAAAAATTAAAAAATTAAAAATTTGAATATTTTCAATCGACTTGCCTAACAGTACAATTTTTTTTCGTTCAATTTGTTCATGTCACAATGAAACTTGTAAGCGCTATTGTCAATGAATCTAGCAGTTTATGTCATGAAGTTTTGAAGAAGACTTTCACTCGCGTCCATTAATATAAAGAAATTATTAAAAGCCTATAGGAACTATAGTACAAAGAAAAAATACAAAACAAAGTGTCGACTATTTACGTAAAACATAGAAAAAACGAAATCTAATAAATTATTAAAAATATTGTACATTTTTTATGCTAGTACTTTTCGCTGGAAAATATTTTCCTTAAAGAATTTTTTATGTAAAATCATAAAGTTTAGAAGGAGACTTCAAACTTCTAAAATTTGAAGGAAGAATTATTTTTCTCACCGGAAATTAGGATTTTAAAACAAAAAGCTTCAGCTAAATTCTTAGTTTTCAGCAGTTTTAGGTTATGTTATCGTTTTACATCGAAATCGGCCATTTTAATAAAAAATTATTTGATTTCAGACACATTTAAAAGAAAAATAATTTACGTTTTTCGATTTTGTTTTTCAATCCGAAATAGACATCTTTAAACAAAAATTGTTAGGTTCTAAAGGTCGTAATTTTGTTTAAATTTTAGTTTATGATTTAGCGTTTTAAATTAAAAACTGGTAGTATATAGTATTATCAAACAAAAATTATTAGAATTCGACCACGGTTAAAAATTTCTGACCAGTCAAAGGTTATATTAACGTTTTTCACAGGAAATCGGTTATTTCAAACAAAAGCCATTATATTTCACAGAAGATTTACCATTTTGCAACAACTTTAGGTTATGCTGGTGTATTTCACCGGAAATTAGTATGCTGAAATAAAAATCATATTATAAGATTCGGGAAAAAACTTACAGGTTTGAATAACTTTTTTGGTCTAAAATATATATTTTTCTAAATTTTCATATTTAATACATATTAAAATAAAGTGATTTTAGACAAGTATTATTTATTATATACATATACATATATGTATATTTTTATTTATTAACATCAAATTATTTAATCAATTTTATCTGCTCAACGCCATAACATCAAAACAATAAAACATCCGAATATTTGAAAAATTAATCTTACAAAAGGAATTACGTCGGAATTCGACTTGTAGGGATTGTGAAAAATTATTCTCGTATCTCCGTAGCTTAGTGGGTAAGAGCATCAGACCAGCAATCTGAAATACTTGAGTTCGGATCCCAGCGGAGCTTGAGAGCGATAATTTATCCACAATTTTGAATTGATGTCAATGTTAAAAAGAATATTAATTTTAGACCAGTAGACAGCAAACAATTGCCATCAAATTATTTAACACATTTTGTCTCGTCAGAACCATAAGAGCAAAACTTATTTTTTATTTGTTTTATTTCATAACAAAATTCTTAAAATGCAGCAACATTGCCGCTTAGATTGACTTTTCATGGATAATTTTATGAGAATAACCATAAGCGGCAATGTCACTGTCGTATCTTTTTAGTTTATATGGCAGAATACTTAAGGATTTTTCCTGAAAGAAAATATATTTCCGTCATGTCATGTCTGAAGTTTAGGGTTTATGATAGGAAACGGATCTCAATATTGGACCGTTTTTAATCGCCACTGGTAGATCAAACGACAAATCCAAAAATGTGTATCCTTGTACGTATCAATGCGTTTCAGAATTTCATGTTGATCCAATCGCGGGAACAAAATCATCGACAAAAATGTACTGTGATACGGAATTTCAGTGATTTTCTCGTTTCCGGACACTGCATGAGAACGTCAGGGATCGTTACATCCAAAGTAGCCTTTTCCCATACATTAATTACCACCGTGAGAAGGTTTTTTGAATCAATTGACATTATTTTTCTGCCCTGGTGGTGAAGAAAGCTGAATTCACTTAAGTTTCTGAAAAATGGCGCAAGGTATTTAGAGAGGTAGGGTAAATGGTGGGAGCCATGAAAATAATGAAGACGATGTGGTCGAAGAATAAAGAAAGAAAAGAAGAGGGGGCATCCGGTCGCGGAGGACGGAGCATTCAGACACATACTCGTAGGTGCTTCACTTGATGCGAGCAGCAAAGGGGCCCTCGCTAGACAAAGAAAAAAAGAGGAAGAGGCGTCCTAGGTAATCAATAAAGTTTATTGATGTCCATCAATCCTATGAAAAAGACCTTTACTTCTTTAGATTAGTTAATCTCTCTTTTTAAAGTACTTTTTTTCCTCATGACTAATAACGGTATTCGAGAACTTTTCTCTGGAATGCAGCATTAAAATCACATACCATAGGTGACTCGAAAAACAAAACAAAAAAAACAAAACAAAAACTTGACAGACGACGTACGAAGTATAGGGCAAAGGTTTATAACAGAAGGATTTATGGCTAAAGGAAGATACTCGTTTACAGTCTAGGAATAGATCAGACTATAATATCGTAGTAAATTTACATGGCAGAATCACGACCAAGGGGAACCGTCTCTAAGAGGGCAGGCAATGGCCCTTCTCTATTGTAACTTCGTTCAGCTGACGGATAGATATCTTTTGCGCCATTATTCACCAATACTTCTATGTATATAGCTTTGTTAGTACCCCTACGTTCACCCTTTATTCCCTCAAGCCACTCAACATCTGCCACGAGGTGCAAAACTTTATCAAAAACAATGCTTTGCTTTCATTCCGGGTTTTTAATTTTCCCCTGATCAATAATTTTAATACGATATAAAGCTTTCTCTATAAATTTAATTAAAAATTCTTTGGTGAAAAAAATTATACAGAATTTTTTAAAGGGTCATCTACGAATTACGTTTTCAACTCAAAAATGTAAAGTTTTGAACCAAAACTGTAAGAACTACACATTGAGTTCAAACAATGAAAATAAAACCAAGAAAAAAGGAATTTTCAACAAAAATATTACATTTTCAACCAAGTACATGTATTTTAATGAAATAGTTAGTACCAATATATATTGCTTTATATTCAACTATTTAATTAAAATACATGTACTTGGTTGAAAATTTATCATTTTCGTTGAAAATTCCTTTTTTCTTGGTTTTACACTCATTGTTTGAATTCAATGTGTAGTTCTTACAGTTTTGGTTCAAAACTTTACATTTTTGAGTTGAAAACGTAATTTGTAGATGACCCCTTATGAAGTATATATATATATATATATATATATATATATATATATATATATTCAACAAATTAGTTGAATCCTCAACTAAAACAGACTAATTTTTAAACCAAACGGAGGAGATTTTAACGAAAGCGTTGAATTCTCAATAAAAAAAAGATTTTAATTTTATGCCAAACACATTTGAAACATCAACCAGAACAGAATAATTTTCAACAAAGCAGTTATGATTTTTAAACAAAAAAGATGAAATTTCTACCAACATCGAGACCAACATATAGATAGATTTACAACCCAAAAAGACGAATTTTCAACAAAACAGTTTAATTGGCAGCCAAGATTAATGACTTTTTAAGAAAATTGTGTAATTTTTAATAAAATAATAAAAGTAACTTAAACGTCAGGTAATCGAAAATTCCCTGACTATGCCAGGTTTTCCCTGAAATTCTCGATTTGTAACAACCTCTCAAAATATAAAAAATGGACAAATTGTTTGCATGACTTCCAGGTGTTTTGCAGATATAAATTATGGATGTTCGCTAATTCCTGTCGAATGCATTCCATATAAACTGTAATTTAAACACGAGTAAACTCTGAAGACCATACGAAGAAGAGAGAAGGGCGAAGAATAAGGGAAGGAAGAAAAGAGAAAAAGTTTCAAACTATACAAAGGGAGAATTGTACAGGGGTAGATTCATAGCACATAAAATGTGGGAATGTATTTAAAGTCTACAAAAAAGATACCCTCATCCAATGACACGACATAACACGAATCGAAAGTAGAAAATTTCCGCCATCCGTTTGGTGCGGAACTCTATTATTACTATTTATTCTAAGAATTCGGAAGAAATGAAACCTAGAATTATATTTAAGAATTTTTAATATAAAAAGTAGTGTAAATTGATATCTTGTTCAGTATTTAACTATCGTGCGTGAAATTAAATATGCTTACAGAGAACGCGGTACTAAAACATACATGAGCATTATTACCTTATAACCGTACGGCGTATGATCCCCACCTCTTGTTTGTAAATAAGCATTAAGCATACAATACACAATTACTCTTAAATATACGGAATACGTGATACGGTAATGAAGGAGATAGTGCTATTGAAATACCTCTTCATGCTGTACAAGAGGTAACTGCTGTGAGAAAAGAAACAGAAGGAAAGGAAAGATATAATACGTAACACATTTTCCAATTTTTTATCCCTCCCTCCTCCAATGTAACATGTAACATGTCGCAACAAAGTGATTTGGACCCCCACCCGCGCCTATGTCTTTTTAAATCTCGTGCTAAATTCAATTAGTTACTTACTACCCTAGATACCCGACATACTAAATTATTAGAAGCTGAAGAGTAGAAAAATTATTCAATAAAAACCTAATGCACATTTTTCTAATTACTAACATATATCTCCAATTATTTAATATTGGTTATATATTTGTCAACATTTTTCGACAAGCTAAACGTGACCTAAAATAACCTAACATTGTAAAGGACTATTGCGATGATAATAATAAACACTAACAGAATGTAATATGATACGAGATTATACATTTTTCTCAAATTTAATTTAAAATTTATTATTATAAATTTATTTATACATTTTTCGCGTCAAATCCAGAAAAGCAAATCACCAAATCTAAGGGGGTATTTAGTAAATATTGCAAAGCCTGATAAACTTAATAAATGTTCAATGATCTTGTAGACATTAGTAATTTCAAAAATTTTGAAGAAAAAAAACGTTTTTCTGTCTACCAACCAGGTATTTTCACTTCAACCACCAGCTAACTTCACTTCGTTGAGGGCTGAGGGGAAAACAATGGACCAAATACATGGGACAAAACTTTATTTCTGTAATATCTTTGTCATGAATAATAATTATTATAATTTGGTTGTTTCATGAAATAGTACTTAGAAGAAAAAAAACTATTTTTCGAATGCACTTACATAGAAATATGAGCAAATAAGGGCAAAAATTAAAAGAATCTCATACATTTTGTCAATTGTTTTCCCCTTAAGAATTCTTTGAAATATTTGGAAGTTCATTGGAATCTTTTTAAATTTCTTAGCTTATTCCGAAGAACTTAAAAAGGGTTAAATGATTTCCCGGGTAGTAGTAATTTCAAAATTAGTGAAAAAACTTTTTCTTTGTGGATATTTTTTTACATAATAACGGGAAAAACTACTAATTGAATTATACCGACATGAAATCTTTATAACATTATTACAATCTTATATTATAAAATAACTCAACTTTAACGTTGTATATACTATAATTTTTTATACACGGATTTCCTATAAGGGTTAATTTGTCAACAAATATGACCTAACAGTATCGACCCCCCCCCCACCCCATAAAACAGATCGTAACAAAAACGATATATTTCGAAAAACCAGTAAAGATATTATCTAAGTAGTTTCTTGAACCCTCTTTCGGTTTTCCTTCTCCACAAAAGCTCTTACGTAATTTATGGGTGTTACTTAAATGCCAAACTATAGAAAAGCATTTTGGGATGCCCTATGGAAATAAAAGTCCAGGGTAGCTACTGAACCGGGAAAGCCAGGACACGGTAGGAAATTTCTAGCGATTGGGACAAAATTGCAAACAGTGAATTTATTTTCTGATCAGAAATATTTCTAAAGCTTAGCACTATTTTCTTTTTAAATTAATGGTATGAATTTAACAATTTTAATTTGTATGTAACTTATCTTTGGTTTCAATTTTTCATTTGAGAAACGCTGCAAATTTAGAAATCCATATTTAATGCTTTTTTTAAATCTGTCTATTGCCCATACATTATTACGCAATTTACATTGAAAAACGATCTCGGTTTATTTTTAAAAAATTTCCAAAAGGACTTCAACCGATTACGGCTAGATTTTTTTGTTGCGGCGTTCTTTGTGCAATTTGCTTCTACAAATTTTGTCAACTTTGTTTTTGAAGTTCACATTCAGTTTTTCTTCGTTTCTTTTAGGAGGTGTTCAAGTACATATTAGGAAACACCCCGGGACGCGAGGGGGGGGGGGCTCAGCTGCACTGTGACAATGATACAGTAACATACACTTACTAGAAAATCTAAACGGAAAAGGTTAAAATGTCAAAAATTAAATTTGACACTTGATAGATAAATTAGGGAATTTCGAATGAATATAGTTTCAAATTCAGCAATCATGAATTAAAAGTGTTGAACAATTTTAGACTGAAACCTTCAAAATGTCTGTTTACTAATTTTATTCCTTCAGAGTTGTATAGTTATGCAAATGGAAATCTTTTACACTTTATTGTACCACTTCCCATTGAATTGGAATTGAGAAACGGATTAGTCTTATGAAAAATTCCTTAACAGTAAACAGTTCTTAACTTTAAGCGATACAAAACTGTATAATTTTATATTTAATGTTTCAAAAAAATAAGATTTTTATTTTTAATTAAAATGAGCAATTTTGAATAGAAAGGGTCCAAGCTTTAACAATTTTTTGATTGGAAATGTGAACATTTTTGGTTCAAATTTCAATAGTCCAAAATTATTGGGCAACTTTGCAGCTAATAATTAAATTTCAAAAATTCTAAGTTAAATAAGGGAAAATTTTTTAATGAGACAATTGCAATCGCTCATTCTTATACATTTTCAAATAAAAGGTCTTAATATAAATTTATAATTTTCAAAAATTCTTTTTCAATCTGTCAATCGTTTTCTAGCTCATGTTTGAATACATTGTAAATTTCTAAAAATGAAAGTTTATAAGTCACGTAAGATCCTAAAAAGCATACATACTTTTGAAGTCAATGAAGAAACATGTATACTTCATTGGCATTGTCCAAGATATAAATGCCCCAGAAAGTCAACCAACGCAACGGTTACCAAACGGATGGGATCAGACTGACGAGCACAAGAAGAAAGACTCTCTTTTCACAATAAGTTTCAATTTCCCAGACTAGTCTATAGTACGTTCACAGAAAAATATAATCTGGCCTAATCGATATTTGATCCTCTCGCATTTTCCAGCATAACCCATTGAATGCGATGAGGGAAATTGAAAGGGAGTAAATTCTTCAAATCCCCTGCTGATCCTTATGGAGAGGAAGACACCGGACATTAAAAGCTCTTTAGTTAATTAAATAAGTCTTCCTTGGAATTAGCAGCTTATCTTGTCTCATCGTAGGGCACGAAATCTGTGAATGGACGGAACCGAGTAGAGAAAGAGTCGAGAGTGGTGCACGAGCCGGTGTAATTGGGATTTATTACGATGTTAATTCAGCCAATTGTGCGAACCAAGTTTAATCGTTGACCTCTCAGCTCTGTTTCTACATTGATTAAAAAGGCGAGGGGCACGTGTCGATGGACGTGTGTTGGTCGGATTTACAATTTTACACTCCCTACTTGACTATGCTATAACTATATGAATGCTATATAAGTGCGAAAGGTTCCGCACATATAAGGCTTCATCTTTGCGTTTGTATGCATATTAACGCGTTTACGAACGCGATTCTCTCATCACTCCAAGCTTATTATTGGTTCAATACAGAAATTCTGAAGATTACAAGCACGCTTATGCAAAAATTGCTCTAATTGTACATTTTAAAATAAACTGCTGAAGGTTAGTTGGAGACTATATCGTACGAAAAGATCGAGTTACATTTATAAATTTTCAAACGCACTGCAAAGAAAAATCGTAACAAACTTCTTCAAGAAAATATTCTTCAGGAAACGTCTAGCAAACTGATCTTTTGACTTCAAATATATATTTTAGAAGTGAAACGAAATCTGAGGCAACTATTATTTTCTCATGCTTCAGCGTCTTTCCAGAGTACGAACTCGATCGCCTTACAATGGCAAGGGGCACATGTGCCGCCAGGTATACCACGGAGCCCTGACATCGTCTTTATAGTAGAAAATAAAAATGACACTCATTTTATTTTTGGTACTGACTAGTATTATTGAGTTTTCCATAACGTTAGCCCTGAATAACGCTGGACAGTTCATACGTTGTTAGTATTCAACGTTAACGGCCGGCGCATACCTCCGATTAATTTGAAATATCATTTAACCCGCTGATTACGAAAATGTTAGTGAAAACCATGGAAAACCGATAAGTTATGTTTCTTTCGAATTTATTTCATATACAAATAATTTTGGAAAAATGTTTAGACAAAAGTTGTAGATCCAATAAAAATATGTATACATTTTTGACTGCGAACTTTATTTCTCCCAGATGACTGGACTCAAAATCCTGCTGCACTTACTAAAGTACCGCGCACAATTTACATTAAAATTCAGCCCTGTCAAATTGGCTGAAATTGCAATATAATATAGTTCAAAGCCTCCTCATTAAAAAAATCCTAATGGCTACTAGTCCAAAAAATCAAGTTTTCGAGATAGGTGGGGCTGAGCGAGAAAACTATGACCACAAACGTATCTAGTGTCCCGCTTGAAACTTGAAGACGAGGTGCAGATTTTTCAATAAACTGTTATCAGCATAATTAATACAATACTAGAAAGACTGGCCAGACCAGTTTAGCTAACAAGGGCAACCAAATGGAGCTGTCTTGGTAATAATAGGCGAAAGCATGGCGCTGTCCTGACAATGTAAATACTTTTCGAAACCTTAAATGTGGAAGACAGTTAAGTCAATGTATACAAGACTGTAGATCAGTCTAATTTGCAAAGGAAAAGCCAGTGCAGCTACTAAAGGCAATGTAATGGGACTGCCCTGTAATGTGAAGATTTTTCAAAAGAATCAAGGCAAAAGACATTCTGGACTACCAAAGATATTTTGTATTCTAGATAATTAAGACAATACTGTAGGTCAGTCCATCCACAAAGGCAGGACATGTTATTAGTCTAGTCAGTTAAGACAAAATTATAAATCAGTCCAACCCAAAAAGGCAATACATTTTATTAGTCCAGCCGGTTAAGACAATACCATAAATAAGTTCAACCAACAAAGGCAATACCATGCTATTAGTCCAGCCGGTTAAGAAAATACTATAAATAAGTTCAACCAACAAAAGCAAGACACGATATTAGTCCAGTCGGTTAAGACAAGACTATAAATCAGTCCAAACGAACAAGGCAAGACATGTTATTAGTCCAGCCGGTTAAGACAATACTATAAATAAGTTCAAGCAACAAAGGCAAGATATGTTGGTTTGACTGATTTATAGTCTTGCCTTAACCAACTGGACTAATAACATGGTTTACCTTTGTTGGTTGGACTGATTTATAGTCTTGTCTTAACTGACTGGACTAATAATATGTTTTGCCTTTGTTGGTCTTAATTATCTGGACTACAAAATATCTTTGGTAGCCCAAAATGTCTTTTGCCTTGATTATTTTGAAAAACTTCAAATTGCTAGGACATCGCCAAGATTTCGCCTATTATTACCAGGTGAAATCAATCTTTTTTTTCGCATCTTCTGTAGTTTTTCCACAAATTTTTATTTTTTTTTTATTTTCAACGTTATTTTTCACGATTAAAACATAAAATACGCGTCCTATCAAGATGAGATTAATAACGAATTTGTAGATCTTTTTTAGTGTCGCAATGTTAGTTAATTCGTATTTTTTTTTGTATCCTGCAGAGTTTCACCAAAAAAATGGAATGTTTGATTTTTCATTATGTTTTGTGCAATAAAAATTTGAATTTTTGATTCTTCAAGAAAATCCAAGAAGTTGTTATGATAATCTTGAAGGGCTATCAAAAAGCAATGTTTTTCTTCTCTTGACTTTTCTTCATGTCGTGCGTTTTTTGGCTTAAAATGTTGATTTTCCATTAATTTTAAAATTTTTGAAAATGCTATAACTCTGAGAATATTCTTTTTATCGATAAAAGTCAGTAGGATAAATTGTTCGTCTTTTCTAATACTATAAACATTCGTACATAGAATTTTCAAATTCAGAAAAAAGTAGTCTCAAAAATTATCAAAATGCGCTCACTTTTTGAATTTTTATCGAAAATGGCTGGTTAACGAACTCGTCTTTTTTTGGGGCCTAAAAAAGTGTGCCAAAGATCAACTTGATCTGTTCATTTTTGGGGCCTAAAAAAGTGTGCCAGAGATCGACTTGATCCATTCATTTTAGGGCATAAAAAAGTGTGCCATAGATCGACTTGATCCGTTCATTTTTTCGAGAGTTATCGTGTTTACGAACGGACAGACAGACGCCATCGTAAAAACTTGATTTATGATTCAGGGGGTCTCAAAACGTGGAGATCTGTTGGAAAACTGTGGTGTCAAATTTCCGACAATTCTAATACTTTCTTAATCATATATTATAAGAATGTAAAAAAACAATTTTTCTTTACTTTGAAGCTCAGGAACCTTAATATTCTGATGGAGTATATTTTTTACACTGATATTCAACTAAAAAAACCATTTAAAACATTTCGAGGTTTGTTAAAATACATACGGTTTTAGTTAATTTTTATCAATTTAGTCTGTTTTTTAAACAATAATTGATTAAAATACACACAAATAAACAGCTTATTTATATTTTGCTAACTTTTTGAGGAAAGAGATTTTTAATTAAAAAAAAAAATCTAAAAAAACACGTAATACATTTTGGGCTAAACTTAAAGAAGTACAGTATCGTATAGTCAATTTTAAAAGTCGCCTATCTTTGAAATGATTTATAACATCGAAAAAAGATCCTTGATCATTAGGATTTAATAAGAATGGTAACATTTCCCTAAAGAGAAAGCAAAAATAAATCTACATATAACTACTGTTAAATAAACAATTTTAACCTCATTTTTGTCTGAAGTACGTTCAGAAGCCTCCGTCGCCTCCGTCAAGATTTGCAGAAAATAAAAATAGATCATAAATCAATTTAAACATTGGGTACTTTTGGTTGTACATCCTTAATCGACACTGGTCTTGAGCACCGTTTGAAAATGATATTAATCTAAAAAAAATTGGTTTCTTTAATTTTAGTGTCATAACGCTATTTTTTCCGCTTTAAAGCTCAAAAACCATAATAATCTATTGGGAAAAGGTTTAAACATATATTGGTGAAGTACAAACAAATGTTTTGAAACAAAAAAAATGTTGCCGTTCGTTAAAATAAACACTATTTTAGTGCATTTTGATCTGTTTTTCAATTATTATAGTATATCTTGCGTGTACAACAAAAGTGAGATTTTTAATCATTCAAAATGAAAAATCGTTTTTCTAAAAAACGCACAGTAAAATTGGTTGTCATGGATGAAAATAACCGGGAGCCATCCCCGAAATACGTACAAAACCTATAGAGTATAGTATGTTGTAAAAATACTACAGTACAGTAACTTAAACGAGGCTGACGGGCATTTCCGTGCTGCGGAAAGACAATGGCACCAAATGAATGGGAATAAACTTTATTTTGTTAATACCTTCGTAAAAAATAATTTGTCACTGTGTATTTAGAAATTAGTTTTTATTTTTTCCGGAATATTAAATGAAATAATAAAATCGATATAAAAATTATTGTTAGCGAGAAATTTACAGGAAATTCCGTAATACTAACTCTAGCACCATACTTGACCGATTACTTTCATAGAAAAATCCGTAATAATAGTTAGTGACAGCAAAATAAAATTTTGTTCCACGCTTTTGTTGCTACCGTTGCCCCGTAAGCACTTGAGAAAGTGAAGATACCAATGGGCATGAAGTGAAAATATCTGATTAAATAACGATTTTAAATTCAATTATTAAAAATGTTAAAATTACGATTTCAAACAATTATAAATTCAGGGCAAAGGATGCTTTTCAATCATATTCTAACACTGGGGCCAATAAATAATAAACCTGATAATAATGCCATAACTTCATTCCCTATCTTTTTTAAAAGGATTTTTTCAAATTAATGTCCTCTACTTTAATAGCAATAACAGCTCAAGATTCTTTAAACTTTTTAATTTTACAAATCCTTCCCCCTCAAAATTCAAGCTTAACAACAAACAACAAAAACATTGACTTACCCGTGCTCCAAGCGCTTCCCAGAACGAGTGCCATCAGGAAAAACACTAAAGTCCTTCTGCTAAAAACAATCGACAATCCTGCCTTAAAACGCCAACACGGTTCCTCCATTTTGCTTGGCAGCTGTCAACGTCCTGCCAAGCTTTTTTTTTAACTAATTCACAACCACTATTTCAACTATTAACACCAGACGCTGTCGAAAAACCGACCACTTTCCACATTTCACAAATCGCCATAGTTTTCCTATCTGTAGACTTGTGCACAAAACTTTTATCCCTTGTTTTCTTTTCTTCACTTCTTCTTTTTAAGTTCCTTATTGTGAGCCCTTACCGTCGCCCACGACACACCTGGCAACGGCGCATTATTTCTTTACCACTCGACGGGGCCCTTCGAACCTTAAGATCGTACCCTCGTTCACAACAAAAATACTTTTGACAGACAATCCCATTGTCATCGAGCCCGGAAAATGGAATGGCTTTCCTTCTCTTTCCCGCGTTGGAAAACCACTTGTTGCGTTGCGTTGCGAAACGCTTCGGATCGCGGATTCTTTTCACCTTCGGTACTACACGTGTACTCTCATCAGTTTCATTTCAGAGTGCTGATTGGCGAAAGAAGAAGCGTAAGGCCGAATTGATAATTAAATCCCGGAATCAAGGATTGGCGAAAGTTTGCGTGCAACGGCTTTTCTCCCATGCACCTGTTGCGTGAATTTCAGAGGAGACCGTTACTTTTTTGGAATGCTGGTAGTTGTTGTTTCACAAAATCTGAATGAAAATCGAGTCATGGAATGAAAATATTTTTCATTTCGAGTGACCTGACACGTTGCGCGCACGATCGAACCTGCGACACGATTTCAGGTAAGAGGCACGCTTTGACGTTCACCTGGTGCAACCTGGCAACCCCGCTGAATCACCTGGTTTCACCATTCACTGTTTCACTGGATATCGTCAGAAAACTAAATCCCTTTTCACTCACGTATTCTTCGAAATTCGCGCGAAATTTGGTGGGGGTAAATTATTTATATTGAATTTCCGCAGGCGCAGAGTTCAGCGGGTTTGTAGGGATCCAAGTGCTGGGATAGTTGCTTCTCCAACGGGCAACGGCTCGGTTCACGAAAGGAATGCATGTCAAAATCGCGTTCAAGCGCATGACAGAGAGATGCGGGGATTTCGTCCAAGCGCGTGGCGTTGGTGGGGAGAAAAGTCATGGTTTGGAAGGGTGAAGTCATCTCGCGAGGAATTTTTCAACTAATGTGTCGGTAATGCAGATTCGAAAATATACATCTTGGAAAAACTCCAAACAAAACTTCACATCATGATTTATCCGGGTTATTCCCAGTTTTCAACATTTTCTCACACGGTATTTTGCGTTGATCACCTTGATTTACTTATTTATATATACGGAGCACACAAAACTAAAAAATAACATCATTTACGAGATATATTTGCAGTTGAAAATAACGTTTGAATCTCCACGTAAATTCCTAATATGCAGACTTACAGGTGGGATATTGAACCTCGTGGATATTTTCACCTGGGTGACGGAACATTTGTATATGCTTTAATTGATTGTGCAATTTATGAATTTGCGCATACTTTCTGTTCCTTTAATAATCCCTGCTAAAAGTAAAAAGATAATGGTATCTGTGGCGACAACATTTTTAATGTGGATTCGTTTTTGCGAAAAAGACGAATTTCAATAGTCTTCGATATATCGATTTTTATATGTTACATTATTAACTTTTCTTTTTGATTAAAATAATTTGTGAATATGGATTTCGATGGGGGTTTTCACGTGACACGTGGATTTGAAATTTTTAAATCGACATCTCGAATCGTTTTCGATATATCAGTTTTTTATGATAAAATAATTAACTTTTATTTTTTATTTACCTTTTTTCTTCTTATGTGAAACAATAGAATTTTTTCCAGAAAAAAGAATCTGAAATTATTATTTTTTATTTTTTCTGTTAAATTAAATGATCCAAAAATGAAGGTACCACCCCTCCTCTTTTTCGAACGCCCCCAATAATTAGTCACGGAATTGAAAAAAGCTTCAAATAAATCGATATCGAAAACTATTCGTGTTTTGAAACTTTCAGATTCGTGTTCACAAAAAATCCTATAGGAATCCGGATTAAAGCATTGACGCCACGGATATCGTAATCTTGCCATAGAGATCCTACCTTTTTGAGCAATTTTTAATCTATGACAGAAAGTGACAGAGAAAATATCCCATTCCATATGCGTATCAATCTAAATCCATGTCTATCTTTTTACACGCACCCTCTTCTCTATCTTATCTGGTCCTTTATCTATTCATGTCAATCTTTTTCTATATCTGTTAGTCTAAATTCCCGTCTATCTCATCCTATATTATATTTAGCAACGTCTATCTTTTTCTATCTCTTTGTCAATTTCAGTTTATGCCTATCACTGTCTATCCACATCAACCTGAAGGTTTTGCCTTGATGGAATTAAAAAGATTAAAGAAGATAGAAATTGCTTTTTTTCCTATCACTAGACACATTAATTTTCTATCTCTTTTTCTACGTTTCGTGACAAAGTACTTTTAACTTTTTCTGTCACTTAGTCTATTTATCTATTACGAATTTCAATATTTTTCAATCTCCGTATCTATCATTCGAAACCGATGACCCTTTATCTTTTTCTTTACATACTTCCTTCTACCTCGTTAACATAAATTTAATATAAAATTCGGGAATACACCGAAAAGGAACCTTCCCTCTGCCAAAAATCCTCTACGCTCTCACCCATATACTAGGAAAATTTTCCTAACAGGCCTCGGTAGAAAAAGTTATAGCGGTCGGCCCCCGCGCCTAAAGACCGTTGAATGTAGCGCAATGTTTATTTTGCAACAAAATATTACAGAATACTGCTTATAAGCACCTTCTGTGCTTATTTTCTTTTATTTGAAATATTTGAATAAAGAATTTTTTCTGTTATTGCATCAATTTTGAATTGTGTTAATGGAACAAATTTGACTATAAAAAACGTTTTTTCCAAATGTTATGCATGACCATATCTTCCTTACTGTTCAATAAAATGTATTAATATAGGAAGTCAAATGATTCGTCTCGAAATAACACATTTTTTCTATTCTCAGAATGAGAAAATTTCTACTATAAAAATCGATTTTTAATGTAATACAAATGACCATACCTTCCTTACTCTTTAATAAAATGTATTAGTATTATGGGTCAATCGATGTAATTGAAAAAAGTTTTACTATAAAAAAACCGATTTTTAAATATAAATAATTGCTTTAGAAAATGCAATAAATATTTAAATAAATCCTTCCGTCAGTTTCAAGATATTAGTAGTGAAAATAAGTCCTAAAATAAGTATTGTGTCCACACACACACACACACACAAATGCGCGGTCAATTGCTTATAGAACATTGTATCATACATTTTTAAATTAAGGAACGTTTGATTAAATAAATAAAAATTTTTTTCGAAATGTCACCATTATAAAGCTTTCTCTAAGAGAAAGCCAAAAGATAGAAAAATATTAAATTATATAGGAATATAGTGATTAAAAAAGATGAAAAGATTTTCGTTTGCATAAAAGATGGAAATGGATAGACATGGAAACACTAGAAAAGGGATAGGGAGTGAAAATAAAAGTGAAAATAAAATAAAATGTGGATAGGTGACGGATACACATGAATAGGAAGATTGCGATTCAAAAGAATAGGAGATTGTAGATTGAAAGAAAGATAGAAAAGGGTCGAAGGGATAGACACGCAAGATGAATACATCGTTTTTTCCATTTTAATCTTAGAGATAGAAAATGATTTAATCGAATATAGATAATTGATATATTTTGTAATTTGGAAGTTTAAATAATTTTTAATTAAAAGCTTACAAGAATGAAAACCTAATATTTCATTGAAGTTTTGGAAAATTGTTAAATTTAAAATTAAACTTGAATTAGAAAGTTTTAGATATTAATAAAAATAAAAAATTAAACATGTTATAAATTAAAAAAAAGCCTTTGGAAAGTTAAAAATTTCACAATATTGTTCCATTTTTAACGTAGTTTAAAAAATTAAAGCAAAAACTCACAATAAACCAACCAAAATTAAACTCTACATTTTACAAAAATTAAATATATTTTGTGGAAAACTTTTTTTTTCTAAACGAAAATATATGAAACTTATTTTGCTAATAGTATAAGTTTACATTTTTGAATTTCCCGCATTTTATTTTTAGTGTAGTTCCGGCACTGTAGATTGCGTATAACCTACAACTCAATTTTTCCGGCTATTCTATTTTTGTGCAAGACAGTTCACAGTTCCAGTTCAAGCCAATAAAAGTTGAGCTTTGACGTTGCTTAACAAAATGATTGTGTGAACAAAATAATTGAAAATTATAATTGTTAAAAGTGTTCTTGGTTTATTTGGAATCAGCTGGGAAAGGTTTGTTTTTTTATTATTTAGAAAATAAAAACCGACTCTTAAAATGTATAATATAACCTCTATAAGGAAACTTCACTTTCTTTTTTATAACCCACGTTGTATAATCTTATCTCAAATTTGTTTTGTCTTCTCCCATCAGAAAATTGATTTTACTCTATTTTGGGTCAAATATCGATATTTTTTCCGCTTTGATTAAAAAAAAATCAACTTCTTGTTGTTGATGAAATTGATATGATTTTTTCATATATTATATTTTGCAGATGGGTGTTGATAACGCTGCAACTCTAGCACCAGAAGGGTAAAATTTATAAAATAATAATTAACAAAAAAATATATTTATACATTCAGCTAGAATGATCGCTGAACCGAGAAACCCCGGGAAGAGATTGTGCATTTTTTTAGCCAGTGATTTTTAGAATTTTGATTACGAAAAATAATATGCATATTGAATAATGAGTTCGATTTGTTATTCGTCAGCATTTCTAAGAACTAATTTTATAATTTGAAATTGCACAATTTGAAGCATATAAGTATCAAACTTTAAATATTTAGAGAATTGAGTCTGAAATATAATTGTAATAATTCATTTTAAATATCTTAAAATATGCGGCGTTTTAAATAATTAAAATAACAAGTTTTTCAGCTTCGAGAGCTTCATTTTTTTAATTTTAATGACAGGGAAAAATTGGGAAAAATGTATTGCAAATTGGGAAAGATTGAGAAATGCCCTAGAGTTTTTTGTCTTATATTTTAGTACCTATCAAATTTCCTTCGCTTTACGAATTAAAATGATTTGATTAGAATACTTCTATTTTTATTTCCTTTAAAAAGAACAAACCATAATTTTCGTTTTTAATCTAGAAACGCTCCTTCCAAAAAGGCGCTGAAGAAATCGTTGAAGGAAGCTGAGAAAGCAGCTAAGAAAGCAGAAAGAAATGCAAAAGCTGTATGTTTCACAAAAATTGCACAGCAATCTTCAAAGTTAAAGAAAATCTAAACGAAGGTATTAATTTTTTAGGTGGAAGAGGAAAGCTCGAGCGTGGAGGAGGACTTTTCTACCGGACGATATGGACTCCTGAAGATGATCCAGAGTTCAGAGCCCCATGTCGAAAGAAAATATGTGGATGTTAAAGACCTGACCAAGGACGGTGTAAACCAACTTGTTTGGTTACGAGGTCGTTTACACACGAGTAGAGCCAAAGGTAAGTTTAGTACTTATAAAAAATAAACTTATTTTTTAGGTTAAACTTGAATTTACATTAATTTACAGGAAAGCAATGCTTCATAGTAATCAGGCAACAATCCTACACGGTCCAAGGTCTCGCAGCAGTCAATGAGAAGATCAGCAAGCAGATGATCAAGTTTATATCCAAGTAAGACCAGGGTGTCTACCCTACCAGGAAACCCCTGGAATTGTCAGGGAACTTTTATATACCTGGAAAAAGCTGGAAATATCTGGGATTTTTTTGTTAATCAGGGAATTTTTTCGTGATTGTCCTTTTTTGAATTGCAACATTGAATGTAATAACAAAGATTGTTTATTTGTAAGTGTAGCTTTATATCTCTGTTTTCAGTTATTTTGTTGAAAGCTATTTTTTTTTATCCATTTTTTAAATTGAAAATTCATCCATTCTGTTTTTGTTTGAATTCGAATTGCAGTATTTTTATTAAAAATTTTAATCTTTTGTTTAAATAATAATTAATACATTTTTTTGTTATTAAAGATTTATCATTTTAAATTAAAATTAATCTCCTTAGTTGAAAAATGAGCTACTTTGGTAAAAATTCGTTTTTTCTTTGGCTGAACATTAATTCCTTTACTAAAAATCTAAATGTTAAGTATTTGGTTGAAAAAATATCTTTTTTAGTTGACAATTTTTACTTTTTTATAAAAAATAATCTTCCGGGTTGAAAATTAATCTTTTTTTTGCAAATTACGTGATTCTAGTTAAAGGCTCATCGTTTTAGTTAAAAAAAATCATGTTTTTGTTTTCAGATCCAACTACACTATTTAAAGGTTTCTCATTTTAGTTGAAAATTCATCACTTTCTTTAAAATTTAATTTAAAAAAAAATTAGTTTTGTTTTTAGTGCAAATTAGTTTTCTTTACCGGAAAACATAACTATTCCAATTAAAAAACACGTCCTTTCAGTTAAAAAATCATCTATTTGATTAAAAATTATTTTTTGACTGGTAATTTAAAATTTTAATTATTGGTTGACAATTTATCTATTTAATTTAAAATTCATGTATTTTCTATTAAATTTGGCTTCTTTAATAAACAGTAATAATATTTTTGGTTTGAAATCTACTATTCCAGTTAAGGATTGCTTTTTTTAGTTAAAACTTCATGTTTTTGGTTTAAAATCCAACTATACTATTTGAAGATTTATCATTTTAGCTGAAAATTCATCACTTTGTTTAAGATTTACCTTTTAAAAAAATTAGTTTTGTTTTTGTTGCAAATTAGTTTTATTTTTACCGAAAAATGTAACTATTACAATTGAAAATTACGTCCTTTTAGTTAAAAATTCATCTTTTTGATTAAGCATTAATTTGTGACTGGAAATTTAACAATTCAATTGTTGATTGACAATTTATCTTTTTAATTTAAAATTCGTGTATTATCTATCAAATTTGGCTTCTTTAGTAAACATTATTTTTTTTTTTGAAAATTAATCTTTTTGGTATAAAATCTACTTTTCCGGTTAAGGATTGATCATTTCAATTGAAAATTCATTTTTTTCGTTTAAAAATGCAAATCTTTGGTTAAAAATTCATGTATTTTGTTGAAAACTCGTCTTGGTGGTAGAAAATTGATATTTTCTGTTGAAAAATAAGTATTGCAGTTAAAAATTAATTACTTTAGTTGAAAATAAAACTACTTATTTCAAAATTAGAATCTTCTTAAAATTTATCTTTTTATTTGAAATTCATTAGTTTGGTTGAAATCAACTTTTTGGTTAAAAATTGATCTTTTTTAGTTTAAAATTCAACTTTTCGGTAAAAATACATCTATTTTTGTTAAAAAAGAGTCTTGGTACAAAATTAATCTTCCTGTCTGAATATTAGTCGTCTTGTTTGAATTTTTTTTACATAAAAATCCAAGTATTGTAATTTTTCAAACTGAAAATTCAACTATTTCATTTTTGATTAAAAACTCATCTTTTTTAGTTCAAAATTGAGCTATTTGTTTAAAGATTGGTCATTTTTAGTTGGATATTCGACTGTTTGAGAATTAATGTATTTTTCTAAAAATTGTCATTTTGGTAGAAAATTAATCTTTTTGTCTGAAAATTCAACTATTTCGATAAAAATTCATCTATCACTTAGAAAATCCAAATTCCTACTTGAAAATATAGGAATTTGAAACAGTTTGATTTGAATTTAAAGTGTAAGATAGATACAATAAAAATTTGTTTGAATACTTCTTTAAAAATATATGGACATTAGAAATAAATTCAAGAAATGATTAATTATGTTTTCAGTATTATTTAATTATTTAACTAAACTATAGTGCTGAAATATTTAAGAGTATCTTGTAATATTAATTCAATTCCTAGAAACAAAAAACCTCCCCTGGAAAAAACGTAAAAAAGTCTCTCATTTATGTTATTGATTTTCTTCCTTTATTTCTTTAGTATCACAAAGGAGTCGATCGTCGACGTGCAAGCAAATGTGAAGCCTGTCCCATCCAAAATTGAATCATGCACCCAGAAAGACGTAGAAGTCCACGTAGAGCAGATTTTTGTAGTCAGTGCCGCAGAACCTCAATTGCCGCTCCAGATCGAGGACGCTTCCAGACCTGAAGGGGATGATAGTGGGTTAAACATCAAGGTCAACCAGGACACGAGACTGGACAATCGAGTCCTGGATCTCCGAACACCAGCGAACCAGGCAATCTACAGAGTCGAGGCCGGAGTCTGTAAACTCTTCAGAGACATCCTCACGAGTAAGGTCAGGAAATTATGATTACAGCTAATTCTTGAATATCTAATTTCCGAAACTGTAAAATCTTCAGGTTAATATACTTCCAGGGTTTTGTGGAAATCCACACTCCGAAGATGATATCAGCAGCGAGTGAAGGTGGCGCCAATGTCTTCACCGTTTCCTATTTCAAAGGCTCTGCATACTTGGCCCAGTCTCCTCAATTATACAAGCAAATGGCCATTGCTGCCGACTTTGACAAAGTCTTCACAGTCGGCGCAGGTATCTTTACTGTAGAAGAATATTTCAAATAATAAAGTTTAATGCAATCTAATAGGTGTATAATTTTCCTTTTCTTTAGTTTTCAGAGCCGAGGATTCCAACACGCACAGACACTTAACAGAGTTCGTGGGTTTGGATTTGGAAATGGCTTTCAAGCATCACTATCATGAGGTGGTGGACGTCATTGGTCATATGTTCACTGAACTCTTCCGAGGATTGCGTGACAAGTACACACGTTTTTCACATTTCTTTGATACCGTACTTTAATTGCGTAACGGGCTATAGGTCCTCTCTAAGATCCTCCCTCTCCCACTTAAAAAACAGTAATAAAATATGTCTACCTCCCCTCCTCGTGTTGTAACTAATTTTTATTTTTCAGAAATGTTTTGCTAGTTATTATTAGTAGCATTACTAAAAAATTTTAAATTCCTTGATTTATAAACGGAATAAAACAGTACTTCAGATACAAATTAAAATTTTTCTAATTCATTCATTTATTTTAAACAAAAAATGTTTTTTTTTTATTTTAATTTATGACTTTTTAACAAAATAATTAAATTCTGAACATATTAGTTTAATTTCTAATCTGCAAAGACAAATTTTTAACAAAAATGTGTCAAAGTTTATATTTCAATAAAAAGAGGACATTTATCAAATAAAATTTAACCAGAAATATGAATTTTCAGCAAATAAAAATGTTCACTCAAGAAAGAAATTAAAGTTTATCTAATTTATTGAACATTTAAGTCTAAAGACAAAAATTGAATTTTCAAACAAAAACTATGACTTCAGCAAAAAATTAATTTTTCACGAAACTGATACACTTTTAGGCAACAAAATGAAATTTTAAACTACAAAAAGGCCTTTCCTCTCAACATATAAATTTTCAACCAAGCACATAAGCCTTCAATCAAGAAAATAATTGTTTAACAATGTAGTTTAACTTTTAGCTAAGTAGTTGAATATTTAATGAAAAAGGATTAATTTTCAACAAAATAGTTAAAGTTTCCACCAAAGATGAATTTTATACTAAAAATATAAATCTTAAAAAAAATGATTTCTTAACAAACAGATTCAACCAAATATTTTAAACAAAATAATTGAATACTCGAAGAATAATCATTTTTAATCCGAAAGTTGAATTTTCATAAAAAAAGAAACGTTCTACTAAAACAGGTGAATTTCTAATTCAAAAACATAATTTGACAGAAAATAGTTGAATTATCTGGAAAAAAATTCATTTGATTTCTCATAATAAAAATGTAAATTTTTAAACAAAAAAAAGTTCTACGAAGAAAATTGAATCTTCAACTTTTTAACAAAATTGTTGAATTCTCTGTAGTTGCATTTTTTATCAAAAAAGATTACATATAAACAAATATCAACAAAATAGTTGAATGTTTATCCAAGAAAGGTGTCATTTCTTTTGAAACAGATAAATTAAAACAGAACTCTTTTTAAAAATAGCTAGTTTTTATATAAAAGAGATATTAGTTTAATTTCCAATACCAAAATGAGAAATTCTACTTAAACAGGTTAACTTTTAAATGAAAAAGATAAATTTTGAAAAAAGTGGAATTTTCATCCAAAAAGATTTCAATTGACTTTTCAACGCAAAAATACGAATTTGAAATAAAAAGTACATTCTCTAGGAAATAGTGGGATTTTCAACAAATCGGTTGCATCTTTATCCAATAAAGATGCAATATTTCTACTAAAAATATGAACTTTTAAATCAAAAAAACAAATTTTCAGAAAAAATGGTTTTCATCAAAAAAATATTTCAGTTGACTTAACAACAAAATATGAATTTTACACTAAAGGTTAATGTGCTACGAAAAAAGTTGAATTTTCAACCCAAAAGAGACGAATTTTTAACAAAGTAGTTAAATTTACAACCAAAAAGGATGTATTTTTAAGAAAATTGTGAAATTTTCAAACAAACAATAAAATTTATAATTAAAAATATAATCTTGATGAGAAAGTTTTGGCGAATTTGCAAAAATTACATACATGAGTGAAGGCTGTTACTTACATGAGTGAAGGTTGTTACGTAATTTAAGTACGGTTCCTTTTCGAGTTCGATTTTTAAAAAAATTTTTAAATCTATGAATTTTCAGTTACGCTGATGAAATCGCTGCCGTAAATCAACAATACGCAGTGGAGCCTTTCAAGTTTTTAGACCCTCCTTTGAAACTGGAGTTTCCCAATGCTATTAAACTTCTTGCAGAGGCTGGAGTCACTTTAGGAGAAGAGGACGACTTGTCGACACCGGACGAAAAACTCCTGGGCAAGATTGTCAAAGCAAAGGTATGAAGTTAATTTGACAGATTCCTTTTTCTACGTTTTTAATTTCATTTTTTTTTTACAGTACGACACCGACTTCTACATTCTCGACAAGTATCCACTTGCTGTGAGGCCTTTCTACACGATGCCTGATCCCAGCAATCCCGTGAGTCAAGATTTTCACTACATATTTCTTAACGAAAACGAGCAATTCAAATGTACATTCTCGAATTTCAGAAAGCCTCCAACTCTTACGATATGTTTATGCGGGGAGAGGAAATTATTTCGGGAGCTCAGCGAATCCACGATCCGAAGTTTTTGACTGAAAGGGCCAAGCATCACGGCATAGGTAAATATTTTACTTACTTAAAATTTTATATTTTCTGACGAAGTTTTATAATGTTTTGTTTTAATGTTTTAGATATTGAAAAAATAAAGGCCTATATCGATGCTTTCCGGTACGGATGTCCACCACACGCTGGAGGCGGAATCGGTATGGAACGAGTCGTGATGTTGTATCTTGGACTTGACAACATCAGAAAAGTCTCAATGTTCCCACGTGACCCAAAGCGCCTCACGCCTTGAATTAACAATGGACTATTTTATATTTTCACTCGTTTGTACTCTCAATAAAGTCTATTAAGTTCTGATTTTTCGATGTTTTAATCTCATTACTAACGCTGTGGTTTTTTTTTCAATTCATAAGTAATTCGACTGAACAAAAATAAGTTTCAGGAATTGTGTGTTTAGCCCAAAATTTTGTAAATTCAGGGCTCGGATCAACTAGAAGACTTTAAAAGTCGCATCAAATTACAAAGAAACTCTCATGGTAACTGGAAAAAGTCGCCTCAAATTTTTTGAAGTTAATGAAAAAAGGCAGTACTGTACAGTCAATGATTGAAATATGACTTTGTTTACGAAAATAAAGTACATCGTTATCATTGATTTAAAAAAAATCTTTGCACAATCAAAAAAAACTTTAAAGTTAAACCAATTTTTGAACAATAGTCATTTGGCGTGAAGGATTCTGAATCTGGGTTTAAAATATTTTTTTCGATTATTTTAAAATAACAAGTTTATATCATGTACATTGATTTTGAATTTCAGGAAGATTTAAAATTTTAAATTACTCAAAAATGAAGCCTTCAAATTTAAGCCTGTATAATTTGAATATGAAACTTTTCAAATTCTCAACATTTCAAATCCAAATATATTGAATTTTGAACAAAAATACAGCTATCCTCGATTAAGTTCAACCCAAAACTACTTGAACATCCAGTTTTTCTTTTGTACGTGGCTCGATTATGTTCCCCGGTTATTTTTGGCCGACTTTTTCATTTTCAACAATTAAAAATCTCAATTTTCTCGAAAACGATGCAAAACATGAAGATAGCAGTAAGGAGTTAAAAATTGCTCAGCTTCCTAATATCTATTAAATTATACCCTTTGCAGATAAATATTTTGTTTGACTATGCAAAAAACATGTTTCATTAGATTATTAAAGTTCCTGAGCTTGAAAGTAAAAAAAATATTTTCAATTTGTTGGAATACACAAGATAAATATCTGGTGAGAGTATCATTTTAAAGATTTTATGGGGAGGGACTAATTTGAATATTGATATCCAACTAAAAAAAAGTTTCAAAAAATAAACTCTTGAAGTTTGTCAAACTAAATGCTATTTTAGTCTGTTTAATATATTACTTAGAATTTTTTTTTAAATACACAAGATTTACATCTGGTAATGGTACATTTTTTATAGATTTTGGGAAGATTGCCAATTTTTATTTATGAATTGCTATTCCTATTTTCCTATGCTTTCGAGAAAAATGAGATTTTCAATCGGTAAAAACTATGTTTCTTCAATTTGAGATATAAAAACCAATTTTTCTCTACTTTATTGAAGCTCAGGAATATTAATAATCTCATGGATTGTGTTTTACACAGTTATTGAACTAAAAACAAACGTTTTTAAAAATAAAATATTATAATTCGTAAAAATAAATGCTATTTTAGTCGATTTTTATTGATTTTTTAAATATATTTTTGGCAAAATGTATTAAATCAATGAAAATATAAATCTGGAAAGGGTACAATTTGATAGATTTCAGGAAGCTGAACAATTTTAAACTCCAAACTGCTATTCATATTTTGCACCGTTTTCGAGAAAAGTGAGATTTTTAATTGTTAAAAATAAAAACATTTTTTTTTTCAAAAACACGTAGTACGATTTTTTTCTTTCTTGTCTCAATATAACCGGGGGACATCTCTGAACCTTGTACAAAAGAAAAACTAGAAGGGCAAGTACTTTTGAGTTGAACTTCGAGGCTAGCCGTGCAAAGAGGCGAACTTTCAACCGAAAGACTAACTGTTAACAAAGAGTTGAGTTTTCAAGTAAAATCAAATTTAAAGAAAAAAATCATTTTCAGTCCACATATTTTAGAACTCTAAAGCAAAAGAGTCGAATTTTTAATAAAGTAATTGAAGTTTCAATCAAATAGTTCAATATTCTACCTGCAAAGATGGGTTTTCATCCGAATATATGTATTTACGTCCAAATTGTTGAATTTAAAAAAGGCCATTTGTTAGAAGACAGGTGAATTTTCAACATCAAATAAACTTTTAACCAAAATAGTTGGATTTTGTGATTTTTTCTTTTAATTCAGTTAGCATTCAGGTGAGGAAAAAAGAAGTGGAAGAGGCATCTTTCTCTAAGAAAATAAGTGTTTCACGAAAATTTCGAAAGCTTTGTTGACACCACGATCTTTTTCTCAATGCCGATTGGGTAATTTAAAAAACTCGTAGGTAGGAATGTTGCCAAATTCACACACATAACTAAGAATTGAGTTTCAGTTGAAGGTCGGTGATAAAGAAAAAGGGAATTTTCAACAAAATAGTTTAATTTTCAATCAAACTGACTGACGAATTTTTTCAAAAATAATTGAATTTACAACCGAAAAATATGCATGTTTCTACCAAAATAATAGAATTTTCGACTAAAAAAGACGAGTTTACAACAAATTAAATGATTTTTTATCTGAAAAGATCAATTTTTTAGCCAAATGAAATGCCTACATTTTTAGTAAAGAAATGTATTTTCAATAAAAAAAAAACAATTTAAAAAAATAGAATTTCGAACAAAATTTGTTAAATTTCTAACCAAAGCAATGAACTTTTAACCAAAAGTACGCATCTTCAAACGAAAAATATATTTTTAACCAAATAGTTGAACTTTCAATCCAGAAGATGAATTTTTTACTAAAAAGACAAATTTTCAACAAAATAGATTGATTAAAAAAGATCAAGTTTAAAAAAAAAATTAATTTAATCAAAGAAAAAGAATAATTTGATAAAAAAAAGAAATTTTTTTAACAAAGTGCATGAATTGCCAACCAAATGTTTTAATTTTTAATGTACTTTTTCACCTGACAGTTAAATTTTCAAGCAAAAAGTTTAATTTGCTACCAAAAAATACCAAGTTTCAGCCTAATAGATGAATTTTCAACTAAAAAAAAACAACAGATTTTCAGCAAAAATAGAATAGTTTAATTTTAAGTTAGAGAAATTGATTTTCAATAATAAAAAATTCAACCAAAGAAATGAAATTTCAAGGAATTAATGTTATACCAAAAAGGAGTTT
>JAAAKG020166761.1:0-28193 GCA_010014905.2 Druon quercuslanigerum
AAAAAAAATAGTTTATTGAAAAAAAAAAAAAAATTTCTAAAAAAGGGGTTCCCCCCCCCCCCCCCCCCAATAAATTCTCAATAAAAATTTAATAATAGTCAAATTTTCAAACCAAAAACGATCAATTTGTCACCAAAACAGAAGTTGAGCTTCAAACCAAACATTTGAGTTCTCAATGAAAAATTTAATAATTAAAGTTTCAACTATAGATCAATTTTCATCTAAACATGCATAGTTACATTTTTAGTAAAAAAATTATTTACTAACAAAAAAAAAAAAGAAGAATTTTCAACAAAATATTTAAATCTTGAACCAAATAGTAGAATTTTAATCCAAAAGAGGTTAATTTTATACCAAAAATATAAGTTTTTAATTATATAAGCCTTTAAATTGAAAAAAATAAACTTTCAACGAAAAATATTTGAATTTTTCTCATTGGGTTTTATTCATACAGTTCGCATTCAGACGAAAAAAAAAACCCAGAAAAAGGGGAACTTTTTTGAAAATAGGCGAAATAGTATGAATTCTATACTTGGATTTTTTACTTGTAAAACAAATCCCTTTTTCTGCAAAATTGTATTTCTAAAATTGCGTGTTTCCTATAGGTCCACCTGTTCACTTGGATCACTCAGCTCATGATAGATACGGAAAAGACTGGAGTTCTTCGAATATTTACGCCCAAAGAATATCTGACACAAAGAGGCCTTCCACAAATTATAGCGGAGGGAAAAGAAGAGCAAGATAAACTTATGAAATTAAAACCATTTGTAAAATAAACCATAAATTAATTTTTATATTTAAGAATACATTAAATTATTATTTAAATTATTGGTCTCCAAATAAATTACTATTATCTGCGTGTGCCATGCCATTTTATTTCCATTTTTTGAAATCATGGTTTAATTCCACAGGCAAATATATATTCATACATTGTATTCCATTCTGTACAATTTTACGGGCCGTCGAAATCATCGGAATATTGCATATAAATTGATGCCAAAGGGAGAACCATTTTTCTCTAGTTTTTTTGCATAAATAATCTACAGAATACAAATATTTTTGGCAAATGCCGTTTTTTCCGAAAAATTATATTTTTTATGCAATAATAGAAATAAGAAAATGCACTTTAACTTACGGCATCACGCCAGCACACATATTTTTAACAAAGCAATGCAATTTTTTCAAAGTATATGTATTTTTAGTCAAAATAAATTAACTTGCAATCAAGAAGAATAATTTTATGAAGAAAAAATATTAATTTTTAAACTAAATAGTTGAATTTTTAACTGAAAAGATCAATTTCAAAGAAAAACCATTTTTTTAATTAGTTAAATTTTTCACTGAAAAGTGATTGTTCCACCAAAAATATTAATGGTTGGCCATCATATTAAATTTTTATCTAAAAGGGATGAATTTTTAATAAAATAAATTAATTTTCATCTAAACGGATAATTATTGAACTACAAGAGGGGAATTTTTAACCAAAAACGGACAAGTTAAATTTTCAATGAATCAATTTTAAACGAAAAAAATTATTTTCATAATCACAGTTTATTTTAAACCAAAGAAATAAACTAAACAATATCAGTTTTTAACAAAAACAATTGAAAGACAAATTTTCAAGAAAATAGTTAAATTTTCAACCAAAGGGAAGAAACTTTAACCCATAAAATTAAAAAAGATATGCACTTTGAAAAGTTCTTCCAGTAAAATATAATATTATGATTGTAAAATTCAGAACAACATGCAACAAAAACTGACCGTACTTGAAATACTAAATTTTTTCTTTTCAAACTGAATAACTGACCCCTCTACTCTAATTTTCGAATGAATTATAAACTTTTAAATAATTTGTATGAAAAGAAGCTATTTTTCACATAATAATTTTGAATTTTCACAGAAGTCGGACCCGAAATCAGAAAGAGCGCTTAATTTAAATAGTAAAAGAAGTCAAAGTAATAGAAAACATATTATTAAACAGTGCCTTATTCAGGCTTGATACAAAATCCCAATTTTTAAATTTTTTAAATATGAAAGTTTAATCAAATATCTTAATTATTAAACCAAAAGATTAGTTTTCCAAACAAAAATATTCATTTTTAACAAATTACATGAATTTTTATATAAAAAAGATCCATTTCCAACCGAAAATGTTAGAAAAATAGATGTTTAACCAATAACAACAAAATGCTCAACCAAATAATTATATCTGAAACCCAAAAAATTAATTTTCTAACAAAAAAGATACAGTTTCAATGAAATATAAAAATTCTCAATTAAAAAGATAAATTTACCTCTCAAAACTAGAATAGTTCAATTTCCAGTTAGAAAAGTAAATTTTAAACAAAAAATAAACGAGTTTATAGCAAAATTACTTAAATGTGAACTAAGAATATAATTTAATCAGCAGATTTGATGAAAATCAAATCAATCATTTCTTCGACCTTAATAAAATAGAAATTTTCATGCAAAACTGGAATAGTAACATCTTCAGTTAAAAAAAATTAATTTTCAGCTAAAAAGAAAGGAATTTTTAACCAAAGAAATTAATTTACAATCACAGTGATGAATTTTCAACAAAAAATGTGATTTTTACCAAATAGTGGGAGTTTTAACCCAAAAGATGAAAATTCTATAAAAAAGAAAGAATTTTTAAATAAATATTTTTTTCAATCAGAGAAATGTATTCTTAACAAAAAATAGAACGGTTAAAATTTCTACATAAAGACGAAAAAGATTACATTTCTATTAAAAAAGTAAGTTTTTTTTACAAAAAATGGAATAGTTAAAGTGAATTTTCAACTAAAATGATAGATCTTCAACTAAATAAAAATTTTTGTTTAACCAAATACATGAATTTTCAACTAAAATTATAAATTTTCTGCCAAAAATTATATACTTAAATTAAATACTCAGTAAAATAAATCTTTACCCAAAAAAGAAACGAATTTACTATGAAATAGTTAAATTTTCAACTACAGAAAGTAATTTTTAACCAAAAATATGAAGTTCCACCTAATGAGCCTAATAATTTTTTTCTACCAAAAAAAGACCGATTTTCAAGAGATATTTGAATAAACTGAAAGTAAATTTTCAACCAAGAATATTACATTTCTACCCAGAAGGTTAATTTTCAACAACAAAACATAAATTTTCGACAAAAAGTAGAACAATTAAATTTTCAGTTAAAAAAAATTAATTCTAAATAAGAAAAAACGAATTTTCCACAAAAATAGATCAATGTTTAACAAAGTATACGAATTTTCAACCAAGTATTTGGATTTTTAAAGGAATATCTTAACAAAAAGAGGAATTACTCACCAAAATGGTTAAATATTTTCCCACAAATTCGAATTTTTTAATAAAACACAGAAGTTTTAAACAAAATATTTGAATTTTCAACTAAACATGATCAATGAACCAAACATTTAAAAGTTAAATTGTTAGTTAAAACAATTTCTAAACAGAAAACATAATTTTCAACAAAATTATTTAATTTTGAACAGAAAAATGGTTTTCTCATCAAAAATGATAAGGCATCAACCAAATAAATGAATTTTTAATAAAATAGTTCTACTTCCAACTAATTAGTTGAATTTTCAACCAAAAAGGATGGGAATTTTATACAAAAAATAGTGGAATTCAACCAAAAATATTAATTTTCAACAAAATAGTTTGAATCCTCAACCAAAACAGACTAATTTGCATCCGAACAGTTGCGACTTTTAACCATATTAATAAAATTAACTTCAACTTTATTTTTTCGAAAAAAACCAAAATGGTTAAATATTTTCCCACAAATTCGAATTTTTTAATAAAACACAGAAGTTTTAAACAAAATATTTGAATTTTCAACTAAACATGATCAATGAACCAAACATTTAAAAGTTAAATTGTTAGTTAAAACAATTTCTAAACAGAAAACATAATTTTCAACAAAATTATTTAATTTTGAACAGAAAAATGGTTTTCTCATCAAAAATGATAAGGCATCAACCAAATAAATGAATTTTTAATAAAATAGTTCTACTTCCAACTAATTAGTTGAATTTTCAACCAAAAAGGATGGGAATTTTATACAAAAAATAGTGGAATTCAACCAAAAATATTAATTTTCAACAAAATAGTTTGAATCCTCAACCAAAACAGACTAATTTGCATCCGAACAGTTGCGACTTTTAACCATATTAATAAAATTAACTTCAACTTTATTTTTTCGAAAACTCCCTAACTCATCAGGTTTTCTCTGACATTTCTTGACTTTCTAGAATTACCTGATCTGTAGCAACATTGTAATTATAAAAAATATCTTTGTTTCACTCTAGAATTATGATGCCGTTAATGAAGGTGCATTTCCCCCGAAAAAATCGGACTTTGCCGCAAATATTTGTACTATTTAGACGATTTTCCTGACGACTTCGACGTATTAGTTTAAGAGTAAGTTCATTAAAAATAATATCGGTCGCGCGATAGTCTATTAAATGCCTTTTATCGCCCTCAAGGCGATATAAAGCAAAAAATAAAAAGAGAAACTCACTATCGGAATCTTCTTTTCAACATTCTGAAACATCTGCCATGTCTTTTGAGTTTAGGATCAATGTTGGAAAAGAAATTTAAAGGTACAAGTCAAAATCAATTCTTGCAGCGCTGTAGAAATCACCTTCCTGGCCTGTTCTACGGACCCAAGCGCCCTTTTTAAAGTAACCTTCCTTCGACCAAGAAAGCATTTTTTCTGTTTTGTGCGGCCCACTCACTTCAGCATCTTCATTTTGCGACCATTTCAGCTCCCAGGTGACGCTTTCTTCATCATTGCTCTCGGATTTGTGTTCAGTTGCCTTTTTTTCTGCAAAAGTATATTATTTTAGTAAAAATAGATCTTGGTAAACTTGGAAAATTATGAAACGAGGTTTCCAGTTTCTCACGGTCAAGAAATCAAGTTTTTCCGGGTCTCCTTTTTTTTACATCAAATAATCCAATAACCATTTTTTATACATGTAAAAGATAAAACATTCCAGTTTTTTATTGGTCAACAATTTATAAAGAAATCAGAATCATAAATAAAGAAATTCTTAATTTTTTACGAACATAAGTCATCTTTGTGAAACCTTTGGGAATATTATTAAATGTCTGTGAAGTCTTTGAAATCTTTTAAAATTTTTTAATCTTTGTGAAATAAATTGTTTTGAAATCTTGAAACTTCTGTGAAAAATTTAAAATTTGTTGTAAAATCTTTGAAATCCTTGAATTCTTAGAAATCTTTGTGAAATTTTTTGAAACATTTATAAAATATTTGAAATACTCGTAAAATCTTTTTCAATCTTTGATTTTGAAAACTCTTTTGTTTGTTTGAAATCATTGAAATATTTTGAAAACTTCTAGAATTTCTGGAAATCTTTTAAAATTGTTTAAACCCTTTAAAATGTTCTGAAATATTTTATAACTTTAAACTTTTTTAAATTCTTTTGAAATCCTTATAAATTCTTTGAAATCCTTGTAAAATATTTCCTATATCTTTTCCATTTATATTAAATCATTGGAAGGTTTGAAACTTTTTTGAAATACATTTGAAATTTTCTAAAAATAAATGTGAACATGTTTCAAGGCTTGGAAATTTTTTGTACTTTGCCCTGCTGTAGCCCTTTTTTAAATCTTTGAAATTCTTTTGACATCTCTATGAAATTTTGATGAAATCTTTGAAATACTTGTGAAATGTTTCTTACATCTTTCGTATTTATTTGCAATCACTAGAATATTTTAAACTTTTGTAAAAAAATGTTTAATTTCCTAAAAAAAATGTGAACTTGTCTCAAATCTTGGAAATGTTATGTATTTTTGCGTACCATACCCTTTTTGAAATATTTGAAATGATTTTGACATCTCTATGAAATTTTGCTGAAATCTTTGAAATACATGTGAAATCTTTCAGTAATCTTGTGTATTCATTTAAAGTAAATTTTTAATATTTGCGAAATCTTTTAAAATCTACTAAAATTTTTTGAAATAATTGAAAACCTTTAAATTGTTCTTAAATCTTAGAAATCTGATGACCTCCCTTTTCAAAATCTTTGAAATCTTCTAAATGTTTCAAAATATTTGTGAAATCTTTGAAAAACTAGTGAAATCTTTCTATAATCTTGTGTATTCATTTGAAATCAATTTTAAATATTTGTGAAATTTGTTTACAAAACCTTCTACATTTTTTTGAAATAATTGCAAATCTTTAAAACGTTCTTAAATCTTAGAAATCTGATAACCTCCCTTTTTAAGATCTTTTAAATGTTTGAAATCTTCTGAAAGTTTCAAAATATTTGTGAAATGTCCTAAATCTCTGTAAAATCTTTTGAAATCTTTGGAAATCTTCTGAGATCTTCCATACAAATTTTATATCACTTTAAATCTTTAAAATGTTTTCATTTCTTTGAAATATGGTGTACCTTTTGAAATTGTACCCTTTTTGTAACCTTTTAATTTTAAATATTTATGAAATTTTTATAAAATATTTGAAATATTTGTGATTTCTTTTATATTAATTTGAAATTATTAAAATATTCAAAATATTTGTATAATCTTTTTAGATTTTGGTAAAATCTTTGTGAAACGTTTTAGATATTTTGAAATCTTTGTGAAACGTTTTTGATATTTTATATTAATTTTAAATCATTAAGATACTTGAAATCTTTGTAAAGTACTTTTCAATCTTTTTAAATCGTTTAAAATCTTTAAAATCTATTGAAACTTTTAAAATCTTTGTGAAATATTCGATATTTGTTATATTGTCTACGCGCCTTTTTCAAATCCTTGAATCCTTTTTAAATCTTTTAAATCCGTGAAATTGTTTTCAAATGTTCAAAAACCCTTTTAGATATTATAAAAACTTTGAACTATTTTTAAATATTTTTAAACCTGGTTCCTACTCAAAAATCGAGTGTTCAACCACTCGAAAATGGTTTTAAAAGCAAAAAAATTAAAATTCAAGATTCTCGTGAGAAATTCAAGGAAATTTTTAGGTTTTCAAGGTTTAAAAAAATTCGAAGAGAATTCCAGGTTGTCAAGGACGCTGGACATCCTGTATCAGGGTGGCCGTTTTAAGCGATAAAAAGTACCGGTCATTTTCCGGCTGATAAAATTTTTTCATGATAACTGAAATTAAAATTATATCGAGTATTTTTAATTAAAATTAAAACACTAAAGTAGAAACTCTTTTGATTCTTAAACTTCTAAAACTGAAGCTTTTAACATTTTCCAATTAAACAATTCAAAATTAAATGCCATTAAAGTGCATAAAATTAAAAATGTTCTCTCTTTCAATTTAGAAAAAAATTAATAACCAAAATTTCCACCCTTACAACACAATAAAAATGAAAACAAAAATAAAAAACCTCTGTCTTCAAATTTAGAAAAAATTTTTAAACAAAATGTTTCCCCTCAAATCCAATAAAAATGTTAAACAGAAAAAACTGCCCTTTTTCAATTAAGAAAAAAATAGAAAAAATGTCCTCCCTTCCAATTCATTTAAAATGATATAACAGAAAATGAGCTCTGTCAATTTAGAAAAAATTGAAAATCCAAAATTTTCTCTCTTTAAAGTTTATAAAAATGTTCAATAGAAGTGTTTCTTCCAGTTTAGAAAAACTTAAAAATAAAAATGCCCTCGCTTCCAATTCGATAAAAACCTTAAAAATAAAAAAGGTTCCTCTTTCAATTACGAAAAAATTTATACCAAAATTTCCTCCCTTTTTAATTCTACAAAAAGCTTTAAAACAATACATTTTCCACATTTAATGTAGAAAAAATTGAAGCCCAAAATTTCCACTCTGAACTCAATATAAATGTTTTTTTTTTTTAAATTACCTACAATTAAAATTTAAGAAATTTAAATGAGATTAAACTCAAATTGCAACTCAATACAAATCTTTAAAAAAAGAATAACCCCTCTTCTAATGCAGAAAAAAATTGAAAACCGAAACTTTCTCCCTTCTAACTAATAAAAATGCTAAAAATTAAAAAAATTCTTTATTGAAAACTAAAATTTCCTCACTTTCAACTCTATCAAAATGTTTAAAATAAAAAATTTTCCTCTTACAATAAAAAAAAATCGTACCTCAAACTAAATAAAAATGTTAAATGAGTAGAAAAACACGTTCTTTTCTAATTCAGAAAAAAATAATCAAAATGTTATACCACTGAACTTAATAAAAATGATAAAAACAAAAAAGGGGCTCTCCCAATTCAGGAAAAATTGAAAACCAAAAAATTCTTTCCTTCTAATTTAATAAAAATGTTAAAAATAAAAAATTTTCCTCTTGCAATTACAAATTTGTTTTTTAAATTCTCTCCTTTTCATTCAATGAAAATGTTAAAAAGGAAAAAAGTCCTCTTCGAATTTAGGAAAAATATAAAATTCTGTTCCTTCCAACTCAAGAAAAATGTAAGAAAAAAAAAAAAATTTCCTTTTCCAATTCAGAAAAAAAATTGAAAACAAATTCTTTCCTTAAACCTTAAACTCTATAAAAATTTTAAAAAGACAAAATTTTCCTCTTTTAATTCAGAAAAAAATATCATGCTTTCCAACTCAATAAAAATGATATAAAAAAACAAAAAAAAATCCCTCTTCCAATTCAGAACATAGCGAAGGGCAAATTTCTTTCTTATCAATTCGATAAAAATCTTGAAAATATAAAATACACCTGTGCCAATTAGAAACAAAAAGTACTTTCCTCGTTTCAAAATCAATAAAAGCGTTAAAAATACCAAACTTTTCCACTTTCAGCTCAATAAATATGTAAAAAATAACAAAATTCCTTCCCTCTTTTTAAAATTATAATTGATAGATCCAAACGTTTTTTTTTGTACATAAAGTCTTTTTAATTGAATTCAACGCGTTTAGTTACAAATAAATAATATAAAAAAATGAAACCATTTAAAATTTAACATGAAGTTTAAGTTTAACATATAATTGCTCATTTTAAATGTATAGTTAAATATTGCTAAATATTGGAAGAAATGCACTTTCTTAATAAAAATATTTCAGGCTGAGTGCATTAAAAACAGAATATTTTAGTCTGAAATAATATTTAAAATTGAATAAAAGTGTTTAATTATGAATCTATCAATTTGAAATTATTTCAAAATCGAAAATAATTTATAAGTTTCAATCTAATGGTTAAATATTTTCAAAAACTAAGGCTTTCGAATTAAAACAGTTCCATTTTCAATGTTAAAATCTCTCAATTGTTTAATCTTAAACAGATTCTAAATCGCATTATAAAATCAGTTATTGTTTAATTTTTAAAGCTACTTAAGTTACAAAATGAATTAATAATTTATATTTACAGTTGATCAACTTAAAAGTTTTTTTCTGAATATTTTACAATCAAAACTTTAGATGTTAATGTCCTAAAAACTACATTTTTAAATTCATTAAATTTAAAATGTAAGTTTAAAAATTATCACCTGAAGTGAACAATTTTAAATATATAAGATTTTATAATTACGGATTGTAAAGTGAATGATTTCATAATTTAAACTTAAAACAAACCTGAAATCAAACTAATTTTAAATTGCATTATGTCATGTGATATAAATTATGTGATATTTAAAATAATTTGATAGATTTTTCTTAGATTTTTTAAAAATTGCCAGTCAAAAAATAAATGAACTGTCATTTCATAGTTTTTTCCGGTCTCCCAATCAGAAAATTCTCGGTCTCTTAGTTCAGTGACTACCCTGTTTTTGTAAATTTTCATTTGATTCAATTTTTTTTTAATTAACTTTTTTTATAGACATAAAAAGATATTAAAAATTTGCAACCTCACCTTCAGAAGTGTTTACATTCAGTTTTTGTTTCTCCTTAGCATCGAAATCATCGGCGTACATATCAAGGACTTCCTCTTCTTTCTTGGATGGCTCGATCTGAAATAGTTAAATAATGTAAGAGAATTTAGCAGAATCTTTCACTATTGTTAATAATTTTAAAAATTCCAATGCAATTATTTTTTTAAAAAGAAATCATTTAACTTGAAGAAGCTTCTAACTCAATTATTAAATGATTAAAATAATTTTTATTTACTCAAATCATAGAAAAAAATTCCAGGTTCTTTTTCCGGGTATCTTAATATTTGCCTAAATATGTTGTAAAAATAACACTATTCATATGTAAAATTAAATAACAGTTTTTTCAGTTGTGAAAATAATTTGATTGAAAGATCAGTAATTTCTTAATGGTAAAAATGTTCAGGGATGTATTTCATTCATTGATATAAAAGATGAATTTTCTACTAAAAAATAACAACCTTCAACTAATAATGTTAAACTTTCAACAAAAATGGAATCTTTGAAATTAAAGTTAAAAACAAAATAATTTAAAACGAAAGCAAAACGGTTTTATATCAAAATATTTAAATTTTCAACCAAAGTGATGAATTTTCAACTAAAATTATGACTCTTCAACTGGGATAGTTGAATTTTACACCAAAAAGACGAATTTTCAAATTAAATCATGATTCTTTAATTGGTAAAGTTTAATTTTTTAACCATAAGATGAAACTTTTAACTAAAATTATGAAATTCAACAAAAAAAATGACTTTTTAACAAACTAGTTCAACTTTCCACCAAGGTGATGAATTTTCAACGAAGAAGATTATTTTTCAGCGAAATGTGAATAATTTTCACGAAACGAAATGAATTTTCAACAAAAAAATAGAATTTTTATACTAAGAAAAATGTAACTTTTCATTCAAAAATACAATTTTCAACAGAAAAATACGAATTTTTAAGAAAATCGTTATTTTATTAACTAAACAGATGGATTTTCTATTAATTAAAAAAACGTAATTAAATTGAATAACTTTGAAATAAGCTCACAAAAATTCAAGGAAATTCAAAGAATTTTATGAAATACCTAAGAATTTAAGTTGTATTTAATGGACTTTAGAATTATTTAAATATACACTTTTTAAAAATTCAGAAAAAATCACTGAACTAAGTAGAATTGAGTGAATTCAGAAGGATTCTGGTAAATTAAAAAATTCAAGAGAATTATAAAAAATTTAAAGGCCCACTAATTTCTAACACAAGAAGTGACTAATGATTACAGAAACATTCAAGATAAATTTAAAAGAATTCAAATTAATCGTAACAATTTTAAGATTCGAAAATTTGAAAAATTGAACTGATGAGAATAAATTTTGAGTTAATTTAGAGAAATTTAAAAGAAACGAGAAGATTTAGATGAAATGCATATAAAATGAACCTGTATTTAAAAAGCAGTGAACTGAATTGAAAACAATTCAAAAGTATGGAAAAATTAATTGAATTGGGTAGAATTGAGTGAATTTAGAATTCAAAAAAATTTAAAAAGATTTAGGATAAATTAATAAGAACTTAGGGCGAATTACAAATGAATTGTGAAAATACTTTGAAATCTCCTCAAATCTTCGACAACCTAAGAAATCACTCATGTCTGGTGAAAAACTCTTTGCAATCCAATAAAATAATAAAATCCCTTAAAATTATTAAACCCCCTGGAAATCTCTTGAAATTGTTTAAATCTTTTGAAAATGCCTTCGAATCTTTTGAAATACCCTAAAATATTTCAGTCTTTGAAAGCCTTCATGCTACTGAAATAAATAAAAAATTTCTGTGAGCCTTTTAAAATTTCTTAAAATATTTCGAATCCTTTGATATCTATTAAAAGCATTTTGAAACTTTTTAAAGAACTTGAAAACGCCTGAGAATCTTTTACAATATTCTCAAGTATTTCAAATCCTTTTAAATCCTATTAAATTACTGAAATCAATAAAAATTTTCTTTGTAACCTTTTAAAACAATCCAAATGATTTCGAATCCTTTAAATTTCTCTAACACTTTTTAAAGCTCTTGAAAATTCCGAGGAAATTGAAAACAAAGTTTTTAATTCCTTCCCATGCATAAATTCTTTAAAATGCACTAAAATATTATAAAAGTTTGTGATATTCTAGGATGATGAGATTTTTGAAATCGCTTGAAATCATTGAAATCCTCGGAAACCTTACAAAATAACGTGAAATCTTTTTAAATATTTCAAAACCTCATACGGTCTGTAAAATAGTTCCAAATCTTCAAAAATTCTAGAAAAATTTGTATCCTATAATATTTCAAAAGCTTTAAAATCACTTCAAATTAATTAAATTAATACAAAAATTCCTTGGAATCTATTAAAATTCCCTAAAATAATTTAAAAATTCCTGAAAATGCCTTCGAAGTTTTAAAAATAACCAAAAATCTTAAAAATTCTTTAAAGTAATTGAAATCAATTTAAAATTTATCAAAACCTTTATAAATAACCTGAAATATTTCAAGTAATGCAAGATAATTAAAAAATAGGTATAGACCTGAAATGAATAGTGATTAACCCAAAAATTAATTTATTAAGTGAAAAGTGACCAATGTGCTCTTTTCATTTGAAAAATTGACTGCTTTTACAAATGAAAAACCACTATTAAATAATTTTATATTAAAATTCTAAAAAAAAGCTAAGCACGCTTTTGAAAAATTGATTAAAAAAAATTCCTGTCATCTAGAATTTTCTAGAAATAATTAAATTTCCTGACAATTCCAGGTTTTCCAGGTGAGATTTTTTTAGTGAAGTTTAATAAAGTTGGATAAAAATCTAAATAATTTAAAAAATATGATTTTTATGAATATACAGGAAATGCAGACATCAAGACCTGTTATTTTAACAAATTAATGTTTTATGGAAATACCTTTTCCTTAATTTGCTCATAGGTTTCCTCATAGATGTCCATATTTCCTGTTCGAGTAAGTATTTCATTAGCGAATTCTGTTAGTTTGATGATTTGCGCCGACTTTTCATCGGTCTCCTTGGCCAATTCTGGATCTTTTTTCCTCTTCCACCTCTCAGCTGTTGTCAACTGCTTTTTTCCTTTGCCTAAAAAAATATTATCATAATTTGTAACATAATATCAAAATTTCAAATAACCCTTCATTTGTTAAATGTTTTGAAACACCTAAATTTGAACTAAAATTAAATTCCAGGATCTGAGCATAAGGAAATAAGTATTATAAGTTTGTTATATAAATGCGACTTCTCTGGGATTTTTGAGATAATTTTAAAAAGATTCTTGAAAATTGCAATTGTGTCGTAAAAAAAGCTGCAAAATTTATACGAAATTTGTTTACTTTACAGGATTTTCAAAAATATCAGGGAAAATTCAAGTCAGTTTAAAAAATGTTGCAAAATTTATAAGTTTGGAAGAAATTAAAAAATATTTTATAAATTTTCCGAAATCCTTCCCAGTTGTAAAAAATTTTTTATTTTGGAAAAAATTATTCAAATTTTTAAAAAAATGTCTTAAAATATTCCACTTTCTTCCGACAATTCTAGAAATATTTTGTAATTTATTTAAATTTTCTTTAAAACTTAATTTTTCAAAACAAAAAAATTATTAAAAACTTTCCCAGGAGTTTTAAAAATTTTTCCTTTCAAAACTCTTTAAAAGCTTTCAGAGTTTTTGTTTTTAATCTTTAGGAATTCACATTTTGTTAGTAACTTGTAAATATCTTTTCAAGTTTGAAGTTATTTTTAAATCTTTTCACATCTTCTAAATATATTTTTAATTTACTCGATTGAAATTTTTTTTAATTTGCCACGCTTATAAAGTTCTTAAATCCTTTTTCATGTTTTTTTTCAATTCATTTAAAAAATAAGAAATCATTAAAAATTTCCCCATGAATCTTAAGAAATTTCCTTTGTTCTTATTTTACGAACTTTTTAACTTTCTAAATATCTTGTAAAATGATTCCGAGTTTTTCATAA
This sequence comes from Druon quercuslanigerum, assembly GCA_010014905.2. Lineage (NCBI taxonomy): Eukaryota > Metazoa > Arthropoda > Insecta > Hymenoptera > Cynipidae > Druon > Druon quercuslanigerum. The sequence goes on from JAAAKG020166761.1 coordinate 13,818, forward strand.
AACTGAAGAAAACTTCCTTAAAACATTTAAGATTCTTCTTCGAAAATTTTGTAAATCTTTTGAAATGTTTAAATATCTTTTTAAATATTCTCTTCAAATTAATGATTAATGATCTTAAAAGCTCCTTTTTTCGATATCTACATTTTTCATTATTTGAAATCTTTACAAATTCTACATTCTTTTTTAATTGTTTAAAAAATTTTAAGTATCTCTTATACTTACTTAAACTTTTTCTAAAAATGTTCATCCTTGCCAAATTGCAAAATATTTTTTTAAATTCTTTTTCACTTTTCTCTTAGAATTTATTTGAAAAATAGAAACTTTATTTAGGATTAGTCTCAAAAAAGACAAAATAATGGCATTCTTAACCAAATAGTTGAAATTTTAATCTACAAAGATAAATTTTCAACAAAACGGATGAATTATCAAACAAAAAAGATTCAACTTCAACCAAAACCAGTAGCATTTTAAAGAAAATAGTTGAATTTGTAAACAAAAAACAAAAAAATTCGAGAAGACATTTGAAATTTCAACGTGAAAAGTTAAATTTTAGAGAAATAAGTTCATTTGTAACCTGACAAGATGAATTTTTAATAAAAAAAGATGAAATTTCTACCCAAAAAGACGATTTTTCAACAAAACAGTTTAACTTTCCACCAAACTAGCTGAATTTTCTACAAACAAAGATGAATTTTCAACCAAGAAGATTAATTTTCGAAAAAATTTTTTTTTCCAAAGAATATGATATTTAAAAAATGAACAACATTTTTTAAAAAACTCGTTTAATTTTCTACCTAAAAGTACAAATTTTCAGCAATATTTATGAATGTTTAACTGAACAATTGAATTTTCATCGCAAAAAATAAAAATTTTTAACCAAAAATGAAATAGTTAAAATATCACAAATAGAAATTAATTTTCAATTAAAAAATTTGAATTTTCAAAATTATAGTTCAATTTTCTACCAAAGAGCTGAACCTTAAAAAATTAATTTTACACAAAGTAATTTAACTTTGAGTCAAGTAGTTGAATTTTCAACAAAAAATTATAAACTTTTCTTTAAAAAAATTTCACTTTTGATAAAAAAAAAAGTTTAATTTTCTTATTGAAAAGGAATATAAGGAAGAGTCTGCATTCTTCATATAGAATCTTTGATAAATAGCATAAAACAATTTTAAATTTATACTATTTTCATTCATTATCAGGGTGGCCGCTTTAATCACATAAAAAAATTCCCGATCATTTCCCGGATTCCCAAACACTTTTCACGAACAATAAAACTAAAAAATTCGAACTCAAAAGTAAAAAATTTTTTCATTTAAATAAAAACTGAATTGCAAATCATTATAAACAATTTTAAGATAGAAATATTACAAATTGAACGATTATATTTTTTTATAAATTGAACACACTTCTCAAAATAAAAGTTAAATTATTTTAATTTTAAATAGTTTGAAAATCCTCATAAAAAGCTTTAAAATTTGATTCCAAAATCCTGAAACATCTACATGTTGTTTTACATTTATTTAAATTTTTAATTACTCTTTATATTTTTCCAGAACTTCTAAACATCTTTTAAAATGATTTGAACTCTTTCTATTTTTTAACCTGCAAAATAGAAATATTTCCTTAAAATCTTTCAGATTAATTTTTGACAATTTTGAAAGTATTTTTAAATATAATATTCAAATTAATTTTTCAAAATAAGAAATCACTTTCAATTTTCCTAGGAATCTTAAGAAAGTGTTATTTATTATTTTAAAGCGTTTTAAAATTCAAAAAAGCTTCTAAATATACAACAATAATATATTTCTAAATATTAAGCATTTATTATTTCTCTTAATTAAAAAAATACAAAATTTCAAATTTTAGACTAATCCAACATTTTAAATTGATTAAAAACCGTTTGTGAATATATTATTTTGAAGTTATTTAAAGATTAAAAATTTATTTGTATCTACTAAGACTTTCCAATTGAAACAGTTTAATTTCTAACGTTAAAATATGGAAATTCTTAAATTGTAAACTGATTCCGAATTGTCTCGTACAATCAATTATTCACTTTATAATCTTTAAAGTACTTTTCAATTTTTAAAACCATTTAAAGTAGATCAACTAAAATGTTTTTTTATCCAAAATTGTACGATTTTAAACGCTTCTAATTTTTAAGTCTTTAAAACTGTATTTTAAAATTCTTTAAATAAAAAATGCACACTTAAAAATTAAAATCCAAAATTTGTAAGCCAAAGATTTTTGAATGACGCATTCCTAATTGAATGATATTAGCGAAAAAAGATCAAACTTCAACTGATTATTTAAAAAATTGTTGGAATTGGACATTGACAAATTTGTTTTTCTACAAATTTGTAAAATTCCGTGTCATTTCCCCGATTTTCCTGGAAATAATTAGAGGTAAAAGGGCGAGCCTCGCATGTAATGTCATTTTTTTTTTAATTTGCTACTCACCAAGTCGACATAGAGCCCTTTTTACTGTTTCTCCAGGTTGAAGATACTCTATTATCTGTTTGTATAATGAGATAGGGTCAAAAGACTTGTCAGGATCTTCGTCGCTGTCACTGTCGCTATCTGCTATTCCGGTTCTTTCTCTCTTTGTGTATTTTTTATCTTCTGCAGACACGGGCTTAACCTGTTGAAATTAAGCTTGTTTGAAACTTTATTCCTAGTTCCACAATGATCAATTCATGCTAATTAATTATAAATAATGTTAATTAGTGGTTTTCAGGTTGTCTACTCAAATCCAGGAAACAAATTCCCTGTGAATTCCAGCGTTTTTGCAGGTATCTCCAAATTTTTTCAAGCATATTTCTCAACAAAATAGTTGAATTTTTAACTAAAAAAATATACATTGACAACCAAACATGGGATAGTTATATTTTCAGTTTAAAAACATCAATTTTCAACTAAATAAAAAATGAATTTTCAACAAAATAGTAGTTCAATTAGAAAAAAAAGAATTATTTTCAAGCAAGAACAATATTTTTTGATCAAAAGGATGATTTTTCAACTAAAATTAAAAAAATTTTTAACAGTGAAGTTAGTAATAAAAAAACATACATTTTCGACTAAAAATGGGATTTTTGGGATTTTCAGATCAAAACAAAAATCAATTTTCAACAAAATAGTTAAATTTTAAATAAAAATAATACATTTTAAAGCAAGCAGAATAATTTTTGATCAAAAGGATGAATTTTAAACTAAAATTATGAATTTTTAACAGTAAAATTTAAATCAAATAAAAGGAATTTTCAATAAAAGAATAACTTTCATCAAAGTAGTCAAATTTACAACAAAATGTCTTAATAAAAATTTCAACAAAATAGTTGAATTTTTAACTAAAAAAAGATACATTTTCGGCCAAAAATGGGATAGTTACATTTTCAGTTCAAAACAAAAATGAATTAAAAAAAAAAAAAACGATGTTTCAACAAAATAGTTCAATTTTAAATTAAAAAAATAATGTTTCAAGCAACAAGATTAATTTTTTATCAAAAGGATGAATTTTAAACTAAAATTATGAATTTTTAACAGTAAAATTTAAATCAAATAAAAGGAATTTTCAATAAAAGAATAACTTTCATCAAAGTAGTCAAATTTACAACAAAATGTCTTAATAAAAATTTCAACAAAATAGTTGAATTTTTAACTAAAAAAAGATACATTTTCGGCCAAAAATGGGATAGTTACATTTTCAGTTCAAAACAAAAATGAATTAAAAAAAAAAAAAACGATGTTTCAACAAAATAGTTCAATTTTAAATTAAAAAAATAATGTTTCAAGCAACAAGATTAATTTTTTATCAAAAGGATGAATTTTAAACTAAAATTATGAATTTTTAACCGTAAAATTTAAATTAAAAAAAAAGGAAATAGTCGAATTTTCAACAAAATAGTTGAATTTTCAACTAAACAAGATTCGTTTTTAACCAAAAATGGGATAGTTTTATTTTCAGTTTAAAACATAAATCAATTTTCAACCAAATAAAAAACGAATGTTTAACAAAATAGTTCGATTAAATTTTTTTTTTCAATTTCAAGCAAAAAAAAAATTTTTGATCAAAGGTATAAACTTTTAACCGTAAAATTTCAATTAAAAAAAATGAATTTTTAACAAAAGAGTTTAATTTTCAGCCACGTCGTCGACTTTTAAACTAAAAAAGATAAATTTTCAACCAAAAATGGGATAGCTTTACTTCCTGTTTAAAACATAAATCAATTTTAAACAAATTTTTAACAAATTAATTAAATTTAAATTTTTTAAACAAATTTTTAAGCAAGAAGAATAATTTTTTATTCAAAGTATGAATTTTCAACTAAAATTATGATTTTTTAACTGTAAAATTTCAATTGAAAAAATTTATTTTTAACAAAAGATTTTAATTTTCAGCCAAGTAGTCGAATTTTAAACTAAAAAGATGAATTTTCAATTACTAAAATGATGAATGTTTAACTGTTATAGTGCAATTTCTGAACAAAAAGAACTTTTAACTGAAATTATGAATCTGTAATTACAGCAGTTAAATTTTCAACAAAAAGATGAATTTTTAGCAAAGACGATTAAATTTCTAGCAAGAAAAGACGAATTTTCAAAAAAAATTACATGCATTTTCATCAAAAAAAGATAAATTTTGAACAAAAAATTAAACACTTAAATGTTGCGTTAAAAATAATTGTTTAACCAAAGAGAATAGATTTAAAATAAAATTATGGAGTATTCCACTTGAATATTTACATTTTCATTTAAGACAAATTCGTTTTTAACACAAAAAAACGTACATTTCACTAAATAATTAAAGTTTCAATTAAAATACTCAGTTTTAACAACACAAAAAAGTTTTCCTCAAAATACTTAAATCTGCAATGAAAGAGAATAATTGTAAATTAAAATTATGGAATATTCAACTGAAATAGATACATTTTCAGTAACAACATTTTCACCCAACAAAATGTAACGTTCAAGAGAACAGTTCAAATTTTTAATTAAAGTGATGAATTTTCATTCCAAATTTAGAATCTTAAACCAAAAAATGAATTTTTAGGAAAAAGAGATCCACTTTCAATCACTTAGTCGTATTTTAAACTAAAAAGACTAATTTTTTAACTAAAACGAAATAGTTGGATTTTGAATCAAAAATATGAATCTGGAACTAAAATGATAAATTTTCAATCAAGAAGATTTAACTTTCAACTAAAGTGATAAATTATCAACCAAGAAGATTTAATTTTCTAACAAAAAGACGAATTTTCAAGAAAATACAAACATTTTCAACTAAAAAAGATAAATGAGGAGATTAATTTTAAAATAAAATGATGGAATATTTAACTAAAATAGTTATATTTTCAGTGAAGAACCTTTATTTTCAACAAACAAAAAAAAACAAATTTAAAAAAAAAATTAAAATTTTTACCAAAATAGCTGAATTTTTAGCAACAAAGTGTCCAACAAATAGAAAAACGAATTTTCAGAAAAACAATTCAAGTTTACTAAAAAGGATAAATTGCCAAGCAAAAATTGAATAATTAAAGTTTGAGTTGATAAAAGTGATGTTTAACCAAAGAGATACATTTTGAACTAAATAGTTGAACTTGAATAGTTAATTTTACGATTAAGGAAATTAATAATTTAAAAAAAAAAACGAATTGTCAACAAAATAATTCAATTTCCAACACGAATAGTTAAATTTTCAGTTAAGAGATTAAATTTAAAAACAAAGAACATTCAACAAAACAGTTCGATTTTCAATTAATGAGATAAATTTCCAATTAAAATTAAGGACCTTAAATAAAAGAATTAATTGTTAGCAAATGTTGAAATTTCAACCAAGAATTTGAATTTTCATCGAAAAAAAAGATGAATTCTCGCGCAAAAATGCACTTGTTGTTGACATCTTAAAGGAAAAATATTTTTATTTTACATTAAAAACAGTACAATTAAGTTTGTAAAATAAAAAATTAATGAAAAAAAGCGAATTTTCAACAAAATAGGTAAATCCCGCCATATAAAGCTACTTTTACAAACGAGAAAAAAATCATTGTTATTTAATTTGATATTAAAATTGAAAACAAAATTAAGCACGCTTTAGATAAAATTCTAGATGATTCCAGGTTTTCCAATTGAGTAGACAATCTGGGTTTTTCTCGATGGTCTTAAATCAATATTTTCAAAATATTTATTTTTTTAAGTTCTGAAAAACTTCTCCAAAAAATTCCATATTTCCTTGCTCACCTTAACCCAGTCGATATTATCCAGCCAATTATCTCTTATTTGATTCTCTTTTTTATGCAGAACGTAATCTCCCTCCTTTGTGATATATCCCTCTTCAAGTTCCTCGTCCATATTAAATGCAGTGAATCCAATGTTTGTATCAGTAGAAGGTCCTTCTTCCATTCCTAATTAATAAAATGAAATATATGCCAAAAGAAAAATTAAAAAATTAAAAAAAAACTTAAATTTCATATAATATATAAGTAAAATATGTAAGCATTTTAATGCTAATTTATTTAGTTTAAAGGGCAGCATTTTTCAAATAAATAAAATAATTCACGTGTCTTTTTTTATATATTATTTGGGAATTTTCCACTATTTCAAACCCCGCTAGAAAATTTGCAAAATTTTATAAATAACAAAAATGTGGGCGATTTTTCTAAGAATTAAAAACTAATTTTTTTCAAAAAAATACCACAAATACTGACAAATTTTTCAGTTAATTTGAAATAATCGAAACAAATTTCGAAGGATTTTTACCTTTTTCAAGGTAAAATTTTAAGCATTTTACGGTTTTTAGTTTTAATAGAACTTGAGCAAACTTTTAAGTTATTTTCAAGTATTTTATTTTAAGCCTTATAACATGATTGTATGGGGTTTCTAAATATTTGTACTAATTTAAAAAGATTTCATCGATTGGCAAGAGATTCAAAATATTTCTACGAATTTCAAGAGATTTCGAACCATTTCAAGAGATTTTAGAGAAATTTTACCTTTTTCAAAGATTTAAAAGAATCTTGTAGAATTTCCAAAGATTTTGAAGGACTTCTAGTAAACTTAATTAAATAAATTCAATTAAATGAAATTTCAAGGAATCCCTAGCGATTTCAAGGGAGTTTAAGGTATTTCAAACAATTTTGCCAACATGTGACTTAAACGTGTTTTTTAAAAATAAATTAAAAAAAGAAGCTTAATTTATATTATTTTTAAGGGCTTTTAAATGATTTATATTTTTTTTAAACGGATTTTTACTTTTTCTAAAGATTTGAACGATTTGAATAATAAAATTCCCGACAGTTTACAATATTAAGATATTAAAAAATTCCTGTTGATAATATTACCGAATTTGAAAATTCTCGGCATAAAACTGCCGAATTATAAAATATCCGAACTAGAAAATTCCTAAATTTAAGCACTTATTTTTTTGTAAATACAATACAATAATACAATTTATTTATAAAAAAATTAATTTTAATGTTGAATTTCTTGATGAATTTTTTCCTTCAATTATTGTTTTTTTCAAGATAAACAATCAGCGATTATTATTTTAGAAATTTTAAACATTAAAAAGGATTTTTGTTAAATGCAAATATTTGTTGTATTTTGAATAAACAATATTTATAATAAAAAAGGTTTTAATTGTTTAAATTCGGGGATTTTCCAGTTCGGGTATTTTATAAATCGACAATTTTATCATTCGGTAATTTTAAAATTCGGTAATATTATAAATTTTTGGCGAATTTTAATATTTCGGAATTTTATTATTCGCGAATTTTCTACTTCGCGAATTTAAAAATTCCGTAATAATATAAACTGTCGGTAACACATAATGTTTTAATTGTTAAATTCGGGAATTTCCCAGTTCAAATATTTTATATTTCGACAATTTTATTATTCGAAAATTTTTAATTTCGCTAATATTGTAAACTGTTCAGGAATTTTCTAATTCAGAAATTTTATTATCTGATAATTTTCCTATTCCTAGGTGACCGTTATAATCACAGAAAAAATTCTCTGTAATTTCCCGGTTTTGCAAACATTTTTTTTGTCAATGAAATAAAAAAAATTCGGAATGTAAAGCTAAAAATTTGTCCACCTAAAGTAATAACAACTAAGCTGTTAAATGTTTAAAAAAATTCTGAGCCAATAATATTAAAAATTAAACGATTGCATTTTTGTTATAATCATAATATTTCTTAAATGAAAAATTAAATTATTATTATGTAAATTGTTTAAAAATCCCTAAAAATCTTTAAAATTTTATTTTAAAATCTTCAATATTATCTAATTTAAAATTATTTGCATTTTTTCAGAACTTCTAAACATCTTTTAAAATTATTCGAATTCTTCCTAAAATTTACCAGAAATTTTTGGTTTAAACCCTGAAAAATATAAATATATCCTTACAAGCTACCAGTTTAATGTTTGATAATTTTGTAAATCTTTTTAAATATTCTCTTAAAATTACTATTCAAAATAAAAAGTCATTTTCAATTTTCATAGGTATCTGCGGAAAATGTTTTTTATTCTTTTCAAGTCTTTTACAATTTTTTCAAAACGTATTATAATCAAAACCCAACAACTTTACTCTTAAATTAAATTTTTAGAAGTAGAACCATTAAAATTGTAACATTCAAAGTTTAGTTTTTTTTTGTTCAGTTTTGAATATTTGATCTACAGTTGCTGATCTTAAATCAACAGTAAATTATTTCTAAATATTAGGCAATGGTTCTTTTTCTTAAATAAAAAATTTCAAAACTTAAATTTTCAATTTTTGGAATAAAATAATATTTGAAATTTAATAAAAGCCCTTAATTATAAATTTAATTATTTTGAAATTCCTAATCGTCTCGGAAAAGCAATTATTATTCTCTTTTTAATCCTTGATAAGCAGTTCAATTTTGAAAAACCATTAATTTATATTCACAGCTGATAAACTAAAAAGATTTTCATCAAAAATCACAAATTTCAAACGCTTCTAATTTTTAATTTTTCAAGTCTTTAAAACTGCATTCTAAAATTCTTTAAATGAAAAACTTACAATTAAGAATAAAAATCTAAAACGGAAAATTTTGAAGTGAAACATTTTTGAATTACGCATTGTAAACTGAATGATATCGAATACAAAACTATAATAATTCAACTAATTATTTAAAAAACTCTTAAAATTAAATTTAATTTATTTAAAAAGATTTAATATATTAAATTCCTGGTCTAGGGGCCTTCCTGAATTCGGGAACTTTGTTTTTATGGACATTAATGATAAATTAATATATCAAAATAATAATAAACATACCCTCAAAATCGTCATCGTTCATAACATTACGCGATTCTTCCTCCGCTTCATCGTCATCTTCATCTGAATCTAGTGAATTTTTAAATACACCTTCAGCTTCTTCACTCTGTTCTTTACGCGACATTTCTTCGAATTTTCGTTTAAGAGACATTTTGAGGGTTTTAATTTATCACAATTTAACCAAACAAAATAAGGAAACCAAACGGTTTTTTACGAGTTTTGAGGTTAGTTTTCACTCTCAGCTTCTTGAGACCCGTAACAGCTATTACTCAATTGATTTTTTTTGACAATTTGAAGAACCAATACTGGAAATACACTTTGAGATTACTTTAATTCTTTCTGAATTACAATTTCATGCACGTATATTTAATTGCGCGTTACATTTTCTCATGAAAAAGCACACAAATTCGACGTCTCTAGAAATGCGGCGGCATTTCTAGTCTTGAGGTAAACAGGGTAAACATTACTTATCGGTAAGTAAGAATTTCCACAAGTCTACTACTTACTGACAGTGGATACTTTATCTCATTACCTCAAGCAGAGATAAGGTGGGAAATTGCCGTCCCCATGTTTTAAATTTCGAGTGATAAGGGTGCATTTACACCTTCCTTGTTTGCAGGGGAAAATGCGAGGGAAAATGTATCTTCCTCTCACTCTACCACGTGACGATGCCATGCATTTATCTCATTCTAGATTTTTCTCTGTCCGTGAAGATTTCCCGGGTTGGTGGAAAATCTAGAGTGAGATAAATGCATGGCAACTTCGAGAGAAAGATACATTTTCCATCATAATATCTTTGCCATAAGGACCATTTTCGGCAGCGCCATCTCTGCACCTAAGCTTTTGCGAACTAAAATAAAGCGCCCACAATGCTGACAGCCAGTTTACGAACTAAAACAGACGATAGACGTTTATACTCGACCGGTCAAGTAGAACATTTTTTTGCATTATAGTTTATCAGAGATGAGGGATCTCTGGTTTTATATTATAAATTACAGTAAATTATAATTCAAACGAATTTGGATATCAAGTTGAAATTTGGTGAAATTCATTTAAAGGCACTAAATAAAGTTTTATTGTTCTAAATTTTTCGAAAATTAAAAACAATTTTTCTAAAATCGATTTTTTTCGTACTTCTGTAAATTTAGGAAACAATACAAATGATTTTTTTATAAAACAGTTGAATTTTCTACCCAGAAAAATATAAATTTTTTACAGTAAAATTAATTTTTTATTCATATTGTTGAATTTTCTATTAAAATAGTGGAGTTTTGAATTTTCAGTATAATATGAATTTTATACCAAAAGAGACGAATTTTCATAAAAATACATTGATTTTTAACAAATAGATGAATTTTTCGCTAAAAAGGATCACTTCAAAAAAAAAATTGAATAGTTGATTTTTCAGTATAAAAAAATATTTTTAACCAAATAAAAACAAGGAAAAAGATTTTTATTTTTTCAAACTTAAAAACAATTGGCTAAATTTTGAAACAAAGAAATGAATCTTCAAGCAAAAATGAATTAAATTTTTAATCCTAATAATTAAATTTAATTCCAAAATTAAAATTTTTAACAAAATAGTTAAGTGTCTAATAAAATTGTATTTGTAACCAATAGAAGTGAGTTCTGAAATCAAAAAGACAAATTCTCAACTAACAAATAATTTTAGCTCAAAAAAGAACCATTTTTTAATCAAATTGCGACATTGTAAAGCCAAAAAGGGCGATTTTTTCTAAAAAAGTGTAATTTTTAACACAAAAATATCAATAAATATAAATTTTCTACTAAAATATTAGAATTTTTAACTCAAACACATCAACTCTTAACCAATATGAAGGTTCCCCCAAAACAGACGGATTTTCAACAAAATACATTTATTTTTAACCAAATATGTAGTGGGAATTTTTCGTTGAAAAATTTAATTTTCAGCTAAACAAAAACGAATTTTCAACGAAATAGGTAAATTTTCAAACAAAACCAAGAAGGATTTTAATTTTTAATCAAAGTACATGAATCTAAGTAAAAAAAAACGAGCTTTCAACCCAAAAAGATTTTTCAGTACAAAAAGAAAAAAAAATGCAGCCAAATTGTGACATTTTCAGGACAAAAACATTAATATTTAACAATAAAGTTAATTTTCAATTATATTGTTGAATTTTTTAATTAAAATATTGGAATTTTTTCAACCCAAAAAATGAATGTTCAACCAATGCGAAATTTTCTACCAAAACCGATAAACTTTCAACAAGATAGTCGAATTTTTCACGAAACAGTGTCAATTTTCAACGAGAAATGGAATAAATACTAGATTTTTAATTTAAAAAAATGAATTTTCAACAAATTAACTAAATTTTTAAACATGGAAATAAATCCTAAACTAAAAAAGAGTTTTTTAAATCAAAAAGTTTCTTCTGTAACCAAGAGATACATTTTTGAATAAAAAGGACAAATTTTCAAATATGAAAGATTTTTCAGGCAAGAAAAAAGAATTCAACTAAATTGTAAAATTTTCAAAGTTAAAAGGCGAATTGTCTATAAAAAATTTAATTTTTCTACCTGCAAATTTGATTATTAACAAAAAAGTTAACTCTCAATCATATGATTGAATTTTTTATTAAAGTATTAAAATTTTTAATGAAAAAAAGAATTTTCAACCAATATAATTTTTTTTACTAAAAGGCACGAATTTGTAGAAGAAGGCAATATTTTTTAACTCAATAGTTAAATTGTTCGTCAAGAAGAATCGGTTTTTAACTAGAAATGGAATAGTTCAGTTTTTTGTTGAGGATTTAATTTTTTAACCAGGAAATTAATCTTCATCCAAAAAAGATATTCAGTTTTAATTTTAAATAGTTTATTTCAACAAAATAATTAAACTGCCCATTAATTGGTAGACGTTTAATTTAAGATGAATGAATGGTCAATCAGAAAATTACTTTTACATTAAAAGATGATTTTTCAGTCAATGGGCCCGAATTTTTTTATTCAAAAATCCGAATATTTAACCAAACAGACGAATTTTCCACAAAAAAAGAGTTTTTCAAAAAATAATTCGAATTTCAGAAAAATAATTAACTTTTCAACCAAACAGTAAAATTTCTTATTGTTTTCTATTTAAAAAATTTATTAATCTCAATAAGCCCCAAATCTATTTAAATTCAACTGAATGTTAATTAAATTTATTAAAAAATTTAACTACGTTCAGGTCATGTGAAATTTTTCCGATTCCTTACTTACCGACATATTTCAAAATTTAATTTTTTTACATTTCCAGAAATTTAGGAGCATAAAAACGTTTCTTAGTGCGTTTTCATTAATTTTCCAATTGTTCAACTTGATAGCTCAGTTCGTATGAACATTAAACGTAGTTGTTTTTCAGAAAGTGTCGATAAGGTAGAAATCGGATAAGTGTTACATTACGAGCTTCACGTTGAGGGCGCCACGTTTCTGTTCTTAAAGGGTTGAAGTAGGGTCACCCCTTAGGGCTTAGGGTGGTCTAAATTCTTACTTGTGAAAAATCTATTTTTGAATTTTTTGAATTATTTTGATATTAATAAATACTTTGATATTTAAAATACTTTAACAAATACGAATCGACTATAAATTTTTATTTTTACCCCCATAAAATCCTTTTATTCGCCCTCAAAAACCACCCCCTGATTAAGGAAATAAGAATTTTTTGATATATTCAAGTTTATTAACTTGTTTGAAACTTTCTTTGCCCCAGATCACTACTATTCAATGTGTCATATAATTTAATAATTTAAAAATATTTTTAAATTGTTTAAACAATTGGTTGTAGGAGGAAATTATAAATTTGCATTAAAAGCTTTTTAAAATTCTAGAAAAGCGTGGGGTTTCACTATTTGATCTTTACTTCGATATTTTAATTCATCGACTTTTAAAATTATTTTAAATTGTTTAAACTATTTTTTATTATTTAAACAATTTTTGTTCAGCAAGAAGATATAAAATGATGATATCCTCAAAATCAAATGAGCTTTCTAATCAAGGCAATGTAATAAAACAGTGAAATAAGAATAATTATAATATAATTAAAATTATAACAATTCTGTAATCGTTTAAACAATAAAAATCGATTTTTTGTAAATTATTGGATTTTTTACTCGATATTTTAATTCATCAACTTTGGATTTTTTTTTTGTTTGCACCATTTTTTACTGATTGAAAAATTGGTTTTCGGCAATGTAATGAACCAATATAATGAAAATTATAAAAATTCTGTAATTGTTCAAACAATCATGAATTGTATTAATGTACGTTAAAAACTTATTTCAATGCTTGAAAAATGTGTTTTTTTGAATTATTTTATTATTTATTCGATATTTTAATTCATCAAATTTTGAAGTTTCTTTTAATTGTTTAAACAATTGGTTTTTAGCAAAAAGATGCAAAATTATGCAATCTTGTAAAATTAAACGAGTTTTCTAATGAATGCAATGAAATGACACAATATAATTAAAATTATTTTAAAAATTTAATTGTTTAAACAATCATAAAGGGTTTTAGTGTACGTTAAAGGCTTATTAAAATGCTAGGAAAACGGTTTTTTTTTCGCTATTTGATTATTCAGGGGATATGTTAATAATATTTATCTACTTACTGATACTACTTTCTAATTGAAATCTAGATAATTATTAAAGGTCTTTAAAGCTCGAAAATTGCTTTAGAAAATAAAATGATTTTATACATTTTTTAATTAGCTAGTACAGTATATGAAATTCAATGAATTTTTCGTCCCCGCAATTTCATAAACAATTAAAAGTTAACGAAAAAATATAAATATTACTAACATATACAATTAATATTTAAAGGGAGGATAAACGCTTTAAAGAAATACAGAGTTATTATAATAAATTTTTTAAAATTATATTTGCTCTGAAAATATCTTTTTCTTCGCTCCACTGGGAATCGAAACACAGAACTTCTGATTGCGATGGCTTAATGGTGTAATAATAATAATAATAATAATACCTTTGTACCTTTACCGAGGTTCTGGTGGTTCGGAACCCACCTTAAGCTGTAGGTCCCCCCATCGTGCACTTGACTGCAAC
>JAAAKG020166772.1:0-28189 GCA_010014905.2 Druon quercuslanigerum
CACAAAGTATAAATATCCGAGCGCGAAGCGCGAGGTTAATACATTATCGAGCGCGAAGCGCGAGATCCAACATACGCACGCCATAGGCGCGCTCAAACTTGCGGGCGAAGCGAGCTGCGCGCGTAGCACGCGATGAGAATGTGCCCGCGCAGCGGGCAGATTTGTAGCCATCGGACAATCGTTCCTTAATTTGACATTCTTTTTAAAATTTATTTTTCACTCTAATTAAATAAATATTATTCGCTAAAAATAAAGAGAATTTGATGGCTTATATTCTTGAAATTATAATTTTTATCTTATAAATCTAATTTCTCTGAAAAAAATTAATATATGAACGATAACGACTTAGAAAAAAGGCTAAAAATTGTGTCAAGGCTATGTGAAAAGGAAAAAAAGAAGCAAAAGAATGTGGAAAACATTGGTTCTTAGCATTTTGTTTCCTTGTTCACTGTCGCGCTTTGGGTAAATCAATTAGTTTAAAAAAGTGTTATTACTGTAATTTCAGAGACCTCCCGATGAAAAATTCCACAAAGATTATGTTGAGCCGCCAGTTGAATTGTCTGGAGTACCTGAGTTCTCTAATGTCTCATAATTATGTTGTTTAGGTACCTCCAGAGGGTTAACGTCTAAATGCCTCCGAAGAATGTTAAAACTTGACCTGGTAAACCCAGACCATCCTCGCTTTATTGGTCATGCGTTTTAGCCTTCGCAGGAACGTAGGCTCTCAAAATTCCTCGAAGAGTATGTTTCAGTACTCTGGTAAATTCTCTGGAATACGAGATTTGTCGTAGTTCTTATAGTTAAGACTTATAATTACGACCTCTAGAGAGTTAGCACCTAAAGCCTTTGAAGAATGCCTTTGAAGCCTTTAAAGAATGTTAAGGAGTAGACCTAGCAAGCGATCTAGGGATCCCGAATTGTTCTCGCCTTTTTGGAACTCGTTTTAGCTTGAGATAATACATTTTCTTGAGGTTTTGAAATAAAATTTTTGATTCTTTTTAAGAATTTTGACAGGTTTCAAGAATATATTTTTTTTAGATTTCGGGGTAAGCTTTTAACGTATATTTTTTTATTTAAAAAAGTAATTTTTTAAGATAATTGAAAACTAAGTAAATTTTTTTAAACATATTTTAATAAATTATACGACTGAAGAATCCCAAGAAAGATTCTTATCAATTATTTTCGCATACTTCATTGAAAAGTGATAGAAAAATAAAAATGTTTAATGAATATTTGCTGTCTGAACATGTATCTTTTATATCGCAAATTCAATTAAATGGTTAAAATGCATTTTTTTATTGCAAACTTAACTATATTTTTTCAATTTCGTTGGTTTTGGGTAGAAAATTAATATTCTAGGTTGAAATTTTATCTTTTTGATTGAAAATTCAAGTATTTTTTTAAGACTCGTTCTTTTTTGGTTGAAAAATTAACTATGCTTACAACTTTCTCGAAATTTGTAGAAATCTTCAGAAATGTTTTTAAAATAACTAAAAATTAATTTTGGTTAAAAAACCCTTTCATACTTTCTTATGAATCTTAAGCGTATTCTTTTGAAACTATTCAAAATATTTATAAGGACTATTCTTAATACAATTTATTAATGGAAAATTTAATTTCAAAGTTTTCCGGAAACCGTAAAATCTTAAGAAAATTTGATCATTTTCCTCAAAAGAAAGTCAACTTTGGTTGAAATTGGCCAAATTTATGGAATCACATTACGGTCGAAGGGCTAATTGTAACTGACCTAGTTAATTATTATTTGTTTTATAAAAAACCTGAAAGATCTGGCAAAATCATTAAATTTTGAAAAAAATTCTGGAAAAACAGAAAAAATCATGGAATTTTGAAAAAAAATAACCTAATTTTTTTACATCACGAAATAGTGGAAAATTAAACAATTTTGTTATGTAGTTCTAGTTTAAAGACCCATAAATTTTTTAATGGAAAATTAGCGTTTTTTTTTTAAATTTTGTTTTTAATTGCAAATTTAACTTTTTTTAATGATCTTTTTTAGATACAAATTTAACGATTTCGTTAAAAATTTTAATATATTTTTTTCTTTAAATTTATGGTATTTTGGTAGAAAATTAATTTTCAAGAGTAAAAATTGAACTGTTCTATTCGCAAATTTAAATATTTGTTTCAAATTCGTTGTTTTTGGTTGAAAAATGTAACTATTTTATTTGCTTTCTTAATACTTAAATGTTAATCTATTTTATTAATTTATTTCATAAAGTTTCCCCTAAGGGCTCACATGACTTCAATTCCTTACAATCTTTCCTTATATATTCCTAATATTTACAAATATTTACAACTATTTACATAAAGTCTTATATCTAGTTCCTTGTCTGTATTTCCTGTGATAGCGCAATTTAGGTCTTGTTAGCATACGAGTGAGCAAGTAGGGTTAGGCACGTCTTTACCGTGGGGAGGTCAATGTTCACAGGCCGAGTAGTAAAACCGTAGAGGGATGATAGGTATAGAGGCGACAATGCCCACCAAGATTTTTAAGAGGGGCGCGGGGAATGAGACGTCGAGAGTAGGTTTAGTTTGGGAACCAGCGCACAGTGGGCCAGGCGACCCGGTTCCGTGGCCAAAAGTCGGAAAACACATTAAAATGTAGAAAAATGAATTGCAAGGTCACTTATATATTGTTTCGAGGGTGCTGATTTCGAATCTGATATCAGAATTAAAAAAAAAAATTGCGGATCCAATATCGCGGACGAGTATTTCAAAAAATTATTGGATCTACTTGAAACGTGGCATCTACGGGGTTTCGAGGGCCCTGACATCGCATCTGAAGCCTGAATTTGAAAAAACAAAATGGCGGATCTAATATGGCGGATGAGTATTTCAAAAAATTTTAAATTGACAGATGTTACTTATTGTAAGTTGAAAAAGATAAGAATCAAGAATAAAGTTTAATATTCTAGAGTGAAGGATTTTCAGAATGACTTTAAAGTTTGTCTCACAGATTAACAAATTTTTTGCTTATTTTACGAAAATTTTCAGTTATTTTATAAATTTATGGAGATTTTCTGTAAAATTTACTCTGAACCTTTTTGTACAATTAACATCAATGTGCGAAATTCCTGAAAATTAAACCAAGAATTTGACGGCCAAATTTTGACAACCACCATAAAATGTTCTTATTGAAATTTGAAAAAAGATAACTGGTTATAAACATACTTGAAAAATCCATTATAAGCACATCAGAAGTAGCGAAAGTAAAGGTTTATGAAAACTCAGTGCTAAATAAAATGCCTTTAAATTAATATTGTATGTCTGTCAAGAATACTCTTATAACAGCGTCCCAAACGAGCATCACTTTTGTGTTCCTCTGTCCTAGTATTAAGAAGTCTGCCAGTCTGTCTCACGTAAGTCATCTCACAAATATTGCAATTAATCTTGTGGTAGACAACACCACTCTTTTCAAAATTATTTGAAGGATCCTTGCAAAAATTTATTCTTGAATCTATTTGAAATATTATACAGAAAATAGTATGAATCATAAACGTTTTCAACATAAATTAAATGTTTTTCTAAGTTTGACTAAAAAATGGAAGAACAAAAGCATTAAAGCAACTATACTCCTTCAATTTTTTCCGATTTCCTTTGTGAAATGAAACACGGGACAAACTGAGAGCTCTGCCAACTAAATTTTTGACTACTGCAACTTTGTTTTGAAAAGGATGAGCAGAAAAGAAACTTATAATTCTACCTGGATATGTATATTTCATGTACCAGTTGGTTATATTATATTGGTTATATTACCATCTTGACCTTTAGTTACTTCAATGTGTAAAAAACTTATTTTTTTATTCTTTTCTATTTCATGAAAGGAAACAACTTTAATTTACCCGTGAAATAGAACAGAATCATAAAATCAGTTTTTTGGATATAGAAATAACTTAAGGTCAGGATGGTAATCTCATTACCAATTGGTACATGAAAAATGCATATTAAGGTATAGTTTTAAATTTCTGTTTGCTCATCCTTTTCAAAACAAAGTTGCAGTAATCAAAAACTTAGTTTGCAGAGCTCTATGTTTGTCCCATGTTTCATTTCACAAAGGAAATCAGACAGAATTGAAGGAGCATAGTTCTTTTAATACTTTTCTTCTTCCATTATTTTGATAAAATGTAGATAATTATTGAATTTATGTTAAAAAAGTTTAGGATTCATACAAGTTTCCGTATAATATTTAAAATGGATTCAATAATAACTTTTTGCAAGAATTCTTTTAACAATTTTGAAAAGGATGATGTTGTCATCAAGATTACTTGCAAGATTTGTGAGATGACTTACGTGGGACAGACCGGCAGACTTCTTAATACTAGGATAAAGGAACACAAAAGTGATGTTCGTTTGGGACGCTGTTATAAGAGTGTTCTTGCCATACACACAAAGAAATTTATTGATGTTGATCATGATTGTGATTAGAATAATGTTGAAATTTTCAATAGTGAAAGTAATGCGAGAAAAAGAGAATTTATGGAGATGCTTTACATTAAAAAAAAAAAAAAGAATTGATCTTTTAATTTAGACTGATTTAAACAGGTTAGCAAGAGTTAGGCTAGTATGATTTTTTTAATTATCCAGAGTTTTCATAAATCTTTATTTTATCTTACTTTCTCTACTTCTGATGTGCTTATGATTGGTTTTACACGTACTTTTATAACCGGTTTGCCTTTTGACCGTCAGTAGATGTTTCAGGTATGTTTGTGATGGGTTTTCATTTTGAAACTCATTTGATTCTCGGATATCAGGAAGAGAGCATCGTGGATGTGTTGCTGTTCCTGCCTGCTCGATTTTTTTGTTGATAACGGTGCTGTATGAGTACCGAAACGTTGGTGATTATGTTTTACAAATGCTTTTTTTAATGTGATTTGATAATAATAAAAATAAACATCTTCCCGCTTCTTGGGCACATTCTCTTCGCACGCGACTCGCTTCGCTTGAAGGTTTGAGCGCGCGTCTGTTGGATCTCGCTTTTCGCACTCGGACATTTCTTCTTTGCATTTTGAATGCTTGAATAAAACTTTATCAAAAAGATCTGTCTTAGATCGCATTATTTATATGCGTCTTCATATTCTGAATTTTCTACTTACAGGTATAGTTAAAGTTTAAGTTTCTCAAAGCTCTGTAGGCTTTGGGGTACACATTCTCATCGTGACACTCGCGCTGCGCTTTCGATTTTTGAAAGACATTTGTAAATGTATATTTGCTGCACAACCTTAAAATAAATAAAAAAACTACTATCCTTTATTCAGACATTTTTGTGTATTGCGTTTTTATGCTAAAAATAGGATTTTTGTTTTCATATTATTTTTTATGGACAAAACAAAATATCCTAAAAGTCTTTTTTAGATTTTTTACGTATCTGGATTCTTTTCACGTAATATTAGAATTTTTTTTCTACATACTGCTTTCGATAAATAAAAACAAAATGACAAGTCCCATTGAAAAATCGTTTAAACACATTATGTAAGATTTTTCAAAAGCTATAATTTCTCTTAAGGACTTTTTTCTTCGTATTCTGCGTCAAATTTCGGACAATTTAAATATTTTCTCAATCATAAATGGTGAGAATGTAATAAATTATAAAAAATTTGTATCGCCCATGTTTCGAAAAGGGCAATGGAAGTTGGTCTCATCTTCGAGGTTTCAATCTAGCGGACCCAGATTTCGGAAACTCAAAAATTATCAACATGATCATTGGAGCAGACGCTTGTCCTTATTTGCTTCTTCTGATAAATCGGAAAGGCAAATGATTCAGTTGAAACGTTTCGCCTTACGACTGTTACTTACGGTTTGTCTTGCGCTCTTTTTTTTAACTTCGTTGCTTTCATAAAATCGTCCTTGATGAGGGTGAAAATTATCCAAAGGCAGCAGAAGTTGCACGTGGAGGAACTTACGTGGACAACGCAATACCAGGTGCAGATAACTTCGAGGAGGCAATTTCCTTACAGAATCAAGTACATCGGCTTCTCACAGCGGGCGGATTTCCACTTTGCAAATGGATGTCAAGTGAATCGGATATATTAGAAGAAATTCCACATGAACTTCGAGCTTCGTCTCAGCCTATGTCCTTGCAATTCTAGCAATCGTTTCATATACTGGGCGTCTCTTGGAATGCTCAACGAGATGTGATAACATTCGACGTCCAGTTACCAGCCTGTCCAGATGTCATCACAAAATGTTCCGTTTTAAGTGAAATAGTTCAACTGTTTGATTCTGCTTTGATTCTGCTTTTAAAGATCGCCTGGGACGATCCTTTTCCTCACGAGGTTCGAATAACGTTGGCTTGCATATCGAGACAGCCTTCGTGACATATCCTCAATTGAAGTGCCTCGCTGGATAAAATTTTGTTTATCTTCTGGCTTCTCTAAACGGCATGGATTCTCCGATCCTTCCGAGAGAGCCTTCGCCGCAGCAGTTTATATTTTTGTGATCTCTGATTCTGATACGAAGTCAGTTTCGCTATTGATTTCAAAGTCTAAGGCCGCTCTCTTAAAACAGATATCACTACCATACTTAGAACTGTGTGGAGCAGTTCTTCTCGTTGACTTATGCATCATATTCAGCAAACACTTTTGTTGGATGTTTCCATTCATCTATGGTGCGATTCAACACTCACAGTCATAGCCAATAGAGTTTCCGAATAGCAATTTTATTTTGAAGCAGACATTAAGGCTCTATCATCAGGAAGATCTCTTCCTTCCAAAAGCATGTTAGGTCGTTTAACACCTTACTTAGATTCTTAACAACTACTTCGTGTAGGAGGTAGGTTGAACAATATAGACTTGGATCCTGATGAGAAATATCACCTCATTCTCAGCTCTGAATCAATGTCTTCATGGTGGTGTCCAGCTAACTCTTGGAACCTTGAGGGAAACCTACTGGATTCTACGTGGCAGACCTTCCAGCAGTTCACTCTACTCCGAGTCGACCATTTCTACATACTGACGTCGATGATGCTGGACTCATTTACTTGCAAACAACTAAGGGCCGTGGTTATAGATCATATAAAGGCTACATCGCAGTCTTCGTTTGCTATTATACTCGAGCTGTCTACTTAGAAGCTGTCTCGGACTGTAAGGCTGATGCCTCTCTAGCTGCCTACTACAGATTCATTTCTCCATGTGGAATTTGTGCTACCTTGACCAGCAATCAATATACAAACTTTGTTGGAGCAGACGTCAAGACTAGAGCGACGTTTTCAGCAGTTTCAGATTCTTCCTTCGTATCGCACAGAGTGGCGATTCAATCCAGCAGGTGCGCCGCATTTTAAGGGAATTTGGGAAGCGACAGGGAAGTCAGCGAAACACAACCTTCAGCGATCCATCGGAGTATTACCCTCACATGCGAAGAAATGAGCACATTTCTGGTTTAATTAAAGGCCTGTTTGAATTCAAGACCTCTTCAATCCATGTCCAATGATCCTCATGATATTACGGCTCTTACTCCAGGCCATTTTTTGACTGGAGAATCTCTCAACAGTATCCTTGCGCCATGTTACATTGAAATTGCCTCAAATTGCCTATCTCGGTGGCATTTTATACAACAAATGTGTCAGCATTTCTGGCAACGTTGGTCCTCGGACTACCTAAAAGAGCTTCAACTTTGTTTGAAATGGATGACTTCTCACCATCACTTGAAGTTGGTGATCTCGCTTTTATCTGTGATAAAACTTCAACACCAACAAAGGGGCCTTTATGTCGTGTCGTTCAGCTTCATCCCAGTTTTGATGGTCATGTGCGCGTTGCGTCTCGTCACACTGCAAGTGGTTAGTTTAAACGCCCTGTAGTAAAATTGTGTCTTTTACGAAAGGTGAAAACCACGTTGTGATCTCGACTTATAGTGTCATCATTTCTTTTCCGTTGTGTTGTCTTGATCTTTTAATGAAATACAATAAAGGAAGCGTCCGTGGCGGATTGGACCTTCTTGGCGGCAGCAGGTACTGCCACAAGATTTTGATTCGACCCGTTACTGCGACTAGGGCTAGGGCCCATCAGTCGTTTGCCGACCACTGATCTAAGGAAAAAAAAAGTACATAGTAATACTCATAAAACAAACATCGTGGCAAATTAACTACTATCGGCCAGAAAATTCGAATCCTCTGGCTTTGGCGTTGAAAAAGTAAGTGAAGAAAAAAATATTAGCTTAATAATAGAGGAATCATTTTAAAGGTGAAAATGCTGTACGTTCATGAGACGAAAAGTTATATTCCAACAAAAATTTTGTAGCTTAGAGATCTGAAAATCTGATAAAAAGTAAGGAAATTTGACAGCTTTTAAAGACTGTGAACTTTGGAGCATGGTTTTTTGTTGAAAAAATAATAGGAAAAATCTGAAAAAATTCCCGGTGGTACTTTAAACACTTCTGAACGGATTTCCATTGAAAAATTCACGAAATATAAATAATTGTTCATTTGTCTAAATAAATATGCAACTAAACTATCTTCGGTTCTAATGAAGATAATGAAAGATAGTTATAGTTCAGCTAACCACCTTCAATTTAAATTATTACTTCATTATCTTCATTAGAACCGAAGATAGTTTAGTTGGATATTTATTCACAAAAGGCGAACAATTATTTATATTTTGCAAAATTTTCAACCGAAATCTGTTCAGAAATTTTCAAATTGCCACCGTTAATTTTTTCAGATTTTGCCTATTACTTTTTTCAATAAAAAACCATGCTCCAAAGTTCACTGTCTTTAAAAGCTGTCAAATTTTCTTACTTTTTATAAGATTTTCAGATCTTTGAGCTACAAAATTGTTGTTAGAATATAACTTCTCATCTCATGAACGTACAACAAGCCAGAGGACTGGAGTTTTCTTGCCGATAGTAGATATCTGTATTTAAAAGTAAATTAATACTACCAATCAATATGCCTTTAGAATCAAAAAGTTATAGATTGAAGTACATAGTAGTGTGTTGTAATTATACGATATGTCCTTAATAGAATTTAATTTTCCCTGAAGAAGAAGACTAAAAGGCTTCAAAACATGTTGGATCCTTGTAGTATAAAAAAGACGAATAAATAATAAAGAAGAGAGAGAAGTGACGGGTGGCTCCTTCTTTTTTTAACTGTCATATTTTTGTCCTTAATGAGCCGCTTTACAATGTTATTTTAAAAATATTTCTCTTATTGTAACTCTTTTTGTGCAATTATTTTCAACAAATTGATTTTATTTTTTTGATTGCAACGACTGCATTTGAAATTAGTGATGACTGAAAATGTCAGTGCAGTGCCGTCGATTACTATATTAAATTTATTGTGATACATTATTCAATCGCACAGTTCTTAAAACATAAATTATTTAAAAGCATATCAAAGTTTTGAAGTTTATATGTTTTACGAAGCTGTTTTTGTGGTGTAGGTGAAGTGCGAGAAGTTTAATGTTACTTTTCTGTTTCTGAATTAGGTTAGTATAAATTTTATATATTTTTGATTATACGTTAATGTATTAGTTATCATTTGCTATTGATATTAAGTAATTTTCCTATGAATCATGGAATTTGTTATAATTTTTCTTATCGTATTCCATTGCTGATGTAAAATGCGATGACAAGTTTTTGAGATTTGGATTAAATTGTAGAATACAAGAGCGAACTTGTTTTCAGAATTATATAATTCGTCAGGTATTAAGAGATATCATCGAACCGTTGCAGGATTGCATTATTTTCTGCCACTTCAAAGTAAATCATTTGTACATCTACAAAGATCTGTAAAATATTATTTTTTTATAGGAAAAATGTCGAAAATCTACTACAAAAACTTTGCGAAAGTTTAGCTTTTTCTCATTTTTCTTAAAAGAAAAAGCTACTCCGTGTTTGAAATACATTCAGAATTCGTGACATTTCGCATAAAAATTTCATGCAAATTTATAAAATTTTTCGTGAAAGAAACGGAAACTATTTTCATCCTACTGCTTTTTGTAATATTCTTTACTGCGAGCAGTTAGATCTTGAATTGTATATTTACACCTTAACCAAAAATTTGATGCTGATATATCTTTCAGTTGAAATGGCGATCGTAATCCTACATAAATGCAGCGTGTATTTAGCGTCTTGTAATGATTCTTCTTGAAAGCATGGATGCATTTGTTATAACATTTTCTTTGATTATTTTCACCTTTTTTAGAAGTCATAGCCAGTAAAAAAATGAATTGAAAAAAAGCATAGGGTGGGTATGGTAGCTGAAGTTCGAAAACTATTTTTTTAATGCTTTTTTATCTTAAAATTAACTTTTTAACTTCACAAGTTGAGAAATCCAAGCTACAATAAAAGCCGAATATATGGCGATATGTTTGTGCCGTGGTTATTACTCAACTTTCGATAGTATAAATAAAAACATGATGTAACTAACCTACAAAGTGAAACAGTTTTGAAATCCAATTTCATATTAAAATATAAGGATTGATTAATGCTGGTTTTATACCGTAGATTTTTTTTCACTATTAAGAATTTTTGGTGGTTTGCCATCTAGCGGATAAAAATTAAAACTCATATCTATGGTGGCCGCGGTCTTCATTGGTTTTGTATTATAATATGACGAGAAACAAATTTAAAACAAGTGACTTCCGAAAAAAAAATATATATACGTTGATTTTTTAAGCATGCGTCTGATTAAAATATTTGTTATTTATCAACAAATTTCATGTGACGAAAGCACATTTACACGAGCATATAGTATTGCTATTTTTCGTAAAAGCAATACAATGAACGTGTACCACGTTGTGCTAGCAGCGGGGCTTGGGAGCCAACGTCATGAGCGTACCAGAGTACTCAACGCTTATTTTCATAAATTAAAAATTTAAATCCCACTTTCTAATCTACATATTCTTATAGGAAAGAACCTAGGCTTTCTTTTAAGACAAAAAAAGCAAAAAAACTTGCCTCACTTCCCAAAAAATTCAAATTTATTTTTGACCTTAATTCTTGAAGGTCAAATATTTTTTGTTTGAAAAAATGCGTTGGGCCAATCGAAAGGACGTGAAAAACAATATCGAAGCTATACTAGAAAAAAATTTTGTCATCTCTATTAGAAGAGTTGAAAATCGCAGAAAGAGACGATATCCACGAAAATCTCGAAACTTTTACCCCCTCCCCCTCAGTAAATAATTATTCGAATTACAAAAAATATTTTACCATAAACTACTATCTAATAGCACAACACTTTGCCTAAGTTTAACTTAAATCAGACAACCTTCACTTTTTGAGTGGGTCACTTTAGAAATAACGCCCCCAATACATGTATGTTTTAACATGCTCGCATTTATAAAATTGTACATTATTTTTCAAATTTTCATCTACACAAAAAACTTACATAGACTGCTAGTGCACCCACTTCTTCTTTATGTATAATAATTTTACTTGATTTTTTATTGTAGCAAAATGCCTCCCAAGTCAACTATAAACTGGAACAAATGTCAAAAGCTTTCGTGTTAGTGCACGATGGATTGTTAAGCATTTTTATTGCAAGTAAGCAATATGAAGTGCCTCGTCGTAATACCATGGCAGAAAATAGCCTTGGAAGGACTCCTAAAGTGGATGTATTGCGTAGGAAAGTCTGGATTTCCTGTGATCAAAGAATAACTTCCAGATAGTGCACAATTGCCGATCAAATCTTCTAGAAGAGATATTAACTTCACAAATAGAATACCAGGCTGACAATGGCGTAAAGGTTTTTTCAAAAGACACCCTGAAAGTGCTGTGAGGATATCTCAAAATCTGAAAACTGTGCATGAGCCCATCTGCGCATGTCGGTGGCTTTTAGAACAACTAACTCTAACTCTGCCAACAGTCTCTGTCCTCGTCGAAATTTTGACGTGCACAGTTGGAGCAGTCCAAATTGTGCATGTCTCACATGATACGCTCAGATTTAAAATTGCAAGTTCACATGCACAGATGCGACACTTCCAACCATACACATCGAGAGGTGGTGGTACGATTATGCACGCTTTTGACCACTAAAACAAATGTGCACGTGCACGAATGGGCACGTCTAATTATCGACGGGCACTGTCGGGACTGTCCCATCTGTACACGTAAACAGTTGTACAGCTAGCCCTCGTCTGTGCACAGATGTGCCTGGGGCCAACAACGTGCACGTGTGCACACGCGTGCACGGAACGTGCAATGAATTCGTGTTTTTCTTTGCTCAACGGGAGATCCGGTTTTAGTGAAAAAAGACAAAAAACTGTTCACAACCTTATTAATTCTGAACAAAAAGATCGTCTCTCTACAGTGATTACTGGTATGATTAATCTTAGGGTTTACACAAATAATTTTCTTACGTATCCTCAGAATAACTATAAACAATGTTTTTTTTTTACAATATCAAAAAATGAATCTGGTGGATTGGCACATATAATACTTAAGTTTAAATACTAAATGTTGCCAAAAAATAGAAACATCTCTCCCGAAAAACTGGAATGTACGCAAAAGTGAAAATGGCTGGATGAAGAGAATGAGTTTCTACGAGTATGTTGTCAGCATCTTTCATCCGTAGCTTTTAAAGCAAGTAATAGAATTGTCTGTGCTTCTCTTTGTCGATGCTCATTCTTCAGCTTTAACTATGAATCTCAGTGAATTCTGTTCAAAAACTGGTATAGCTCTAGTGGCTTTATATCCGAATTTAACCCACATACTGCAGCCAATGGATGTAGCGATGTTTTGGCCTTTTAAACGTGAATGAAAAATAACTGTGTAAAACTGGAAGATGAAAAGCAATGGTCAAAGGCTAACAAAAAAAATTGTAACTATTTCAAAACCAGTTCATAAAACCCTGCTTCAAACGAACTTTCAGAATTAATAGAAATATCTTAAAATCGGTTGCACTAACTAAGTATGATGTAGGCAATCAAAAACTGAATCTCTTTGAAGAAGCAGGAGAAATGTGTGTTAGAGATTTTCGAGAAATGCAATGAAAATTCGGGTTATGGAGTTCTATACGGGTCAAATCCAGGGTGTAGAATATCTGATGAATTAAATATAGTCGTCCTATTTTTCAATCCCCTTTTATTTACCTCCATCTATATAGATTACTCCTAGTCTCTCTTATGCATTTCCGTTTAGGACCATAAGGTAATGGGTACAATCATTGGCCGCTTAAAGAATTTTTTCAGTTTAACCATTTGTAAAAAACAGTTTAACCGTCGAACGAAATTCTAAAATACACATGTGGACATTCAATTTTATAAAGATTTAAATTTCCATAGGAAGTTCAGGGTTAAAAATAGTAGAAAATTTATGTGCAAAAAAATTAATATAAATGTCAAAAAAGACGATCATTGGTCATGAAGCCAAAGTGATCAGCCTGGGCCAGTGATTGTTTGATTGGCCACTAAAATGTGGTGAAATACAGACATTAGCCACTACGTTGGCCACAACAGTTTATAGATTAATAATTTTGGAATCATAGAGATTAGCCACTAATTCGTTGTTATACCATAGGCCGTGGCTATATCTATCGACATTTCGGTACACGTAGACACTTCCTATATATTAACCTAAAAACCCCTTAGCCAAAAACTGTTTTTCACATGATTTCGACTAATCATTCGTAAGACAACGTGAGAAACAATTATGTACACTGTTTACAAAAAGTGACAAACCATTTTGAATGCATTTTTGTAAAGATATCAGTTATTTGCTAAAAGTTTTTAGTTAACTCTATTTTAACCTCGACAGCTTCTCTTTTATATTCCTTATCTCATTCAAAATCAAATGTTTCACTTCAGGGGAACATAGGGCAAAATGACAAAGGCGAAACGGGACGATAATTATACCTCCTCTGTAATGTGACGCGTTTATTGGAAATTTTCGAAACTTGGGTTTCAATCGTTCCCGACTCATAATTTATGTCATAATTTTGTCATTATTTTCCAAATTACGAGTCACATGGATCGTTTTCGTGCCCAGCTATAATTTTGACTGATTTTCACTTACACGTAAGAAATAGCCTTTGGCGCATAATGTACTTTTCTCGATGTATAGATTCAAGTTAGGACCCATTGTGGTAATGAAGTTTGCGCTGCTTTCGTATTAAATTAAATTAAATGTTAATAACAATAGAAAAAAAAGAAAATTGATTTCTTATTATTAACATAGTTTCAGCATGTTACGTTTTCCACGTGCCTCGTACATATTTTAAGGGCATGTTAAACTTACTATATGAGCAATTCAGTTTTCGCATGCCTGTAACAACAATGATAAATATTTTCGCTGAAACTGTATATTAATCATTCTTGTTATAGATATGCGGAAACATAAAAATAAAATAAATAGCCAATTTTTCATATTATAAAAAAGCGAATTTCTGTTTGACCTACCCCCTTATTATTTTTAATTACTCAAATTGAAAATGGACTGTTTACCTCTATTTTATTTTTTCCTCGCTATTTTCCAATATTTCATCTCCTATCATAAATATCACATCTCCTTAGTAATTACAGAATCAGGAATTACATATTGAGGCAAGTATGAATCATCATATTGAAACAGCACAAATGAAGCAAGACGATTTTATGGACAAAGTACCGGAGCTACTTAAGAATGCTGTGTTACAACAAAGTACACCAGTTCCAGTTGATACGCCTATTGTGAAAGGTTAGTAAATGATACATTACCGTTGCTCAGTATTTTGTATTAATGGTACTTTTCCTATATTTAAAAGTTTTTCCAAACTTCCCATAGTGTGATACAAAACGCGTAACACCAGCTCTACTGCGTCAAGGCAAGTTCGAGGCATCTGTTTACATTATCGATGTAAACATTCCTAGCGATTAAGTTACAGTGATCGTGCCGAATTCACCTGGGCCTCATTTTTGTTCTTTTAAAACGTTTATTTAATCTCCAAACATTGTAATTATTTAAAAAATGTTCATAAATGGCAATGTTTTAAAGAATAGGCTCAATTTACTATAATTATTATTTATTTAAACGATTTGCATATTTGGATATTTTCCAATAAATAGGTACAATTTGTTTATTGAGTCCTAAGAATGTCTTTCCAAAGAAACTTTTCTAGGTTGCTTTAAAACTGTTAATTGTTTAATTAATTACGAATTAATTTCGAACTATTAATTATTCAAACAATTAAAGTATTAAAATATTAAGAGTTTGATTTTCTTTCTACGAGTCAATTCTTTTACGGAGTCAACTAAGAATATTTATCTAATGTCTCTTTTATATGTTGCTTTGTAAATTTACAAGAACTATTAATTATTTAAATAATTTAAATTTAAAAATTAAGACTCGCCTTTTTTCTACGAGTCCCTTAGTGTACGGAGTCAACTAAGAATGTATATCCGATGACTCTTATCGGTGTTGTTTTGCAAATTTAGAAAAACTATGAATTACTTAAACAGTTTTAATTGAAAAATTAAGAGTGGTTTTTTTCTACGAATAGTCTCCACTTTTTAATATAATTAACTAAGAATATCTTTCTGATAATTGTTTTTTCTGTAATGTTTTAAAAATTTAGAATAATTATTAATTATTTAAACAATGTTTATCAACATGTTTAGAGCTTGGCTTTTTCCAAGGAAGAAACACTTTGTAAACCTCTAAGTATTATTAATTATTTAAACAAGTTTTATAAGAAAATTGAGAGTTTAGCTATTTTTAAAGTAATAGGCTCAATTTTTTACGCAGTAAACGAAGAATGTCTTTCGATGACTCTTTTCTAACTTTCATAAAAATTCAGAATTTGACTATTTTTCAAGGAAAAGGGTCAGTTTTTTTACAAATTGAACTAAGAACGTCTTTCCGATTAATTATGGTTATCAAATTTGTAAGATTTATTGTCTAAAACTACTTTCATGAGCAAGTTAAGAGTTCGGCTATTTTTTATATTTTAAACCATTTGAACATTTTAAACAAAGTTATTTTTATAATAAAATGTACGCAATATATATTTAATAAGAATTTAAAAAGAATAAAAACTTCATAATGTTCAAAACTTTCATCTTTATTAAAATGCCGACTGCTGTATAGAAACAATATAAATTTAACTAAGATTTAATAGTTTTAGCCGCCCGTCATAAGCCACTAAGTTTACAGAAAAATTTATTTTAGGTCCAATTAAGAATAGTTGTTCAGATTTCGCTCGTTTCTTTCGCTCTGACTGGTAACAGACAAATCTGAGTAATCGGACATTTGTATTCCGAACTGGAACTTTTTACGCAAACAGAAAGTACTAAGTCGTCCTTCCCGTTGCAGTATTTAATTACACGTCCTAACAACCATCTAGAAAATGGTACCGAATCAGCTTCACAAGAACTATATCACCGATTGCAAGATTTAGCTCTTTGTTGAACCATTTGTAGCCTTTTTGTTAAGACTGTAAATAATAAACTGCCCACCTTCTTCAGTAAATCTCTTCAAAAGGCAATTTTTTAATTTCCGGTCAGCACCTTGAAATGTCGCCTTGAAGAAAATCGGTGAAAGTCGGCGAGACATTTGGCAGATGACTAATCAGAAACGAGTTCTAAATTGACATTTAGCGTACAGCAACAGACGAAAAGCGCTTCGTAAGTTTTGTAACTCTTTCTGACACGACCGGGAGCAAAGCGAATATTAAATGGGCCTGCATAGTCCACACCAGAATGTGTGAATGGACGATGTGGGGTTACACTAAATTCAGGTAAGTCCCCCATAAGTTGTTGAGAGTATGTAAAGTTGATTGCCGAACACCGTGTAAAGATCGAAGGTGAGCATGCGTGGCGGTAAGCTCAATTATGTAGTGACGAGGCAAAATAATAGGATGCTTCTGATCAAAACTGATAGGAGCATGCTATAGTCTTCCACCTGACCTTACGAGATTATTGGAATTAGAAAATGGATTCGAACTTTTTAATATGGAGTTTTTTGCAACCACCCTATCTTCTTTCCCTGGACAAATTTAATCCAAAATATAACAGCTTGTTAGATTTCAATCACATTAAGAGAAATGGTTGAAAATTTAGGTTTAGGCTTATTAAGTTTTGAGTGATCGAACACAAAGGAATCAACAAACCTTTTAAAATAGACTGTTACGCGAAGGAATCTTGACCAAGAGATAAAATAATGAAATAAATGGACATTTGATCACACGCAAAAGATGATGACTCTTTAGTATCCGCAGTTATAAAATTGATTGCGTGAAGGCTGCGTGGCGATATTCAGGCCTTTTTTAGGAATGCAAAGCTAACCAAGTTGAGCCTTGCCACCGTAAGGAATTCTTTAGCAATTATTCGGGCGTGAGTCCCCGAGTAGCGCAGTCAGCTGCATTATCTTTAGTAGAAAGGCATCGCCATTTTACGAGAGGTACCAGCTCATGAATTTGGGAAACTCTATTGGCGACAAATACAGGCCAATTGAAAGGATGTTTTCCTAGCCAAGACAAAACTGTTACAGAATGAGCGTGAAAATAAACAGGTTTTTTATCCAATGACATAGTTTCCATGACAAACGTAAGTGTCTTCGTTAGCAAAGCAGCCCTGCACAACTCCAAACTTCAAAAAGCAAGATAACCGAATATGTTTACGAAAGCACAAAATAACTAAAACGTGACCCTTCATAGGTCGGGAATATGGAATTCTTAATTTCAAATCCCAGAATTCCTAAATTCTAAAATTTCTCAATTAGGGACACAGGCGATAATCGATAAGAGAGATACGAGTGATGTAAGTAAGAAAAAAAAATAAACGAACTATAAAACAAAACAAAAATAAATAAATGGAATAAAAATATCGGGCAGCAACTATAACTTGACCTAAAGGGTTAGCTCAGCCTCTATACAAGAGTGAGTAGTGGTAGAGGGGTCGGGTTTCATTGAATTGGCAAAATCCATCTCAAAATGATATTTAAAATTAGTTTATTATAATTATTTTCCAAGGACTTAGGTGTACATTCACAATAACATGAACCGTGGCTTCGATAAAGATTCTATCATACTGCAGTTTCTCTAATCCTTATATTACGCCAATTTCAAAGCGATTACTACTTCATAAAGAAAATTAGCAATCAAAATTACAATACTAATTAAAAGGGATTAGGGAGAAGCTCGAGTGAAATATAATTCCAAAGGGGAAAATACATACGTAAGCGGAAAGGGGAAATAATCTCCATCGGTACAATTTTAAAGGAACATCGGAAAACTGATAGCACAATGAAATTTCAAGATATAAGCAATGAGCTATTTCATAGTTTCTAGTATCGATAAGGGAAAAGGGGAAACGATCTCTGCTAATATAATTTTACAGGCATACATTAGGAAACTGAGAAAATATTGAAATATCCTAAAATATCAAACAAAGCCATCTTAAAGCTGAAATTAGCGATAGGGGGAAGAGGAAATGATCTCTGCTAATATAATTTTACATAGGTACATTGGGAAACTGAGGAAACATTGAAATATTATAAAATATAAAACAAAACAATTTTAAAGCTTAAATTAGCGACAGGGAAGAGGGGAAATAATATCTGCTAATACAATTTTTCAAGGGTACATTGGGAAACTGAGAAAACAATGAAATATTATAAAATATAAAACAAAGCCATTTCAAAGCTTAAATTAGCGATAGGGAAATTGGAAATAATCTCTGCTAATACAATTTTACTGGAATACATTGGGTTAAATTTCTGGGGTAAAATTCAAATACAAGAGAAAAAGGCACATGATTTTCGACTCGGCACTCCGTTAGAAATAATTCACAGACTCATAATATTTAAAAGTACTAAGCACAATCATAAAATAGTTAGTATGCTTTGGCCAAGGAGTCAATTATTTAAAAAAAATCAATATAATCAATATTTTAATGCTTAATTTCGTCGCCCAACCATAAAAGAAAAGGATGAAGATCCTACCTTAATACACTAGTTAATCCGCGGGTCGTCGGGGAGCACGTGGTTCACACCTTGAGTTCACAAACTAGACTAAAATTTTGAATCTGCGTACGCTAACGCGGTGAACAGTGCTTGATTAGAGAAATAATAAGTGTCCTGCGCAGAGGACTAGTTTTAATTGCTACGATCAAGAGAGAGATCCTCATGTAGGCTCGTTTTCCATCGCCCTATCGCCTTTTCTTCTTTTCGTTGTGTCTTCCTTTGCCTCATTAAATCAAGACATCAACCAAAATTCTTTCTGTATTCTCGAAAAGCGGGAAAAGCGGTCCATGAAAGTCGAGGCTAGTGGGGTGGCCGAATACACTCCTGTGCGAGAATTGGACAAAGGAAGTCCATGCTTCGAACGGCAGATGTTAGTTTAGACTCCTTGACTCCTAAAAAAATAGATAAGAGAGGCGGCGTCAGCAGCCAGAAATAAAATAATACGATAATCTAGGAGGTAAAGCCAGAAGAAGAATACGCTGAAGGTCATAAGACAGAAGAAGCCACGCTAAGGTGGAGGTGATGACAGACCTTCAAGATTCACCACTCAAGACCGCGACATTCGAAAGCTCTCATAGCGATTTTTAGCGACAAAAAAAAAAGAAAAACAAAAAAATCAAACATAGACAAATAAATCTTAAATAAAAAAAATAACAATAAGGAATGCCGAATTTAATCTTGATGCAAACCAAGCGTATTTGACTAGATTTTCAGATAACTTTATTTTTGTGATGATCGGGAAATCCGCAACATCACAGGTGGGATTTGAATTATAATAATCGGAATGCAACAAGGAATTGTGTCTCCCACCGCACTTGTAACATTTGAATTTACTAACACTTATGAGGTCCATGTCCAGGCTTGACACAATTATAACAACAATGATTATTTGTATCAACTTCCCCACACGTGTCCGCAGACAGAGCTTTGAATTGGTTGCATTTAAATAAAGAGTGATCATCCTTACAAATGAGGCACTTTGACCTAGAAGTTGCATTGTGGCTCCTACCTTCCGATTGTTTTGAAGCCTTACTCTTTTCTTGAGAACTCGCATCAGGTTTTAAAGCTTTAATACCCTCCACAATACGTATGCGAGTCTCCAAAATTGAGTCAAGTTGCTGATAAGAGGGATAATCAGTGCTAGAACCAATATGCATCTTCCATTCCTTTAGAGTACTAATATCTAACTTTTTAACCATTATAAAAACAAGTAAATCACTCCAATGTTCTGTTAAGCGTTTAAGATTTTTGAGAGCCGCCAATGAGTCATTTGTTTTATCGCGTAAGTTTTTTAAACCTTTCAGAATATTATTCAACACATTAGGAAAATTGAAAAAGGATTGTAATTGAGTCGAGATCAAAGCTCTTTTGTTGTCAAATGTGGTCTTTAGCGACTCCCAAGTGGAGATAAAATTACCGTCAGTTATTGAAACATGTTTAAAAAACCTTCATCTTCGCCTTTTAAGGGCAATTTTAAATAGAGTAATCTTGTTACATTACACAAGGAATCATTTTAAATTATTAAAGCATTAAATAAATCGCGAAAAATCTCCCAATCCTTGTAGTCTCCTGAAAACTCCGGTAAAGTGATTTGAAGAAGTTTAACGGGCAAGGAATCATGAAGAATAATTTGAGAATGATTTAAACTTTCATTAGCCTTAGCCTCAAGAGTAAGAAAGACCAATTATTTATACAAAAAACCTCGCGCATTGAGATAAGCATCTTCAATAGCGAGATATTTAGATTTTGTGAAATATTCCAATTTATCACGCTCAGCTGACGTAGTTCCAGCTTTAATTTTTAGATGCAGGGTTTTACAACTCTTCCAGCGTTGGTCAAGAAGTCCCATTCGTGATTTGACAGTTGGTAATAATTCAGCTAAAATATAAAAATCTTAAATTACAAACTAAATAAGTACTGATTTACTTGAGTGTAATAGTGCTCTGACAGGGCGAGGTAATTTAAGTGGGCGAGAGCCTAATTATTAATAAAATGTCAGTAAATCATACTGAAATACTACGGTCTGAATTATTGTTTTGTTCGCCAGAACGAGCCTCTTTCATCATGGATAAATTAAAGTTGTCATTTTGCCGCTAGAGAAGGTTAGAAATCGATAAAGTCTAAAATTAAATGTGTTGCGAAAAATAATCAAAATATCAGGTGGCGAACTTGTTATTTCTTCCTTCAGGTGAAGAATAATGAAAGACCGATCCAGTGAAGAAGGACCGTTGTTTAGATTTTTTGCTTATAAAATAATTAACTTTGGCAGATCAGGAATAGACAGAGAAGAATCGTAAGAAATAATGAAAACTTCAAGTTTTATTTTAATTATAGAAAACTTGGCAGGTTAAGACCATTTTTTTAATGAACCACACAGATCACTCACT
This sequence comes from Druon quercuslanigerum, assembly GCA_010014905.2. Lineage (NCBI taxonomy): Eukaryota > Metazoa > Arthropoda > Insecta > Hymenoptera > Cynipidae > Druon > Druon quercuslanigerum. The sequence goes on from JAAAKG020166772.1 coordinate 21,276, forward strand.
CGTTTATATCGACAATTTTGTAAGATGTAATATGTAATGTCTTTCTTGAGTTAATCACATTATCGCAGAAAATCTCATAAAGACGAAACGTTACAACTTTAAACACTCTTCAATGAAATATTTTGCCTTATCAAGATTTTCTGTAATATATTTTCTCTTGCAATATATTTTTCCATATATTTTATTGTAATTAATCGATCAGTTGAACATCTAACCAGTATTATTATTACCTATTGTATTATGCTTTTTTATGTTTGAAACCCCGTTGAAATAAAACGCTATATAATATACGGGTGTATGCGCATTTGAAATTTTTTGTTTTACTAATGTGGGCCTAAAATCTCTATTAGAATTGTAGTACAGTCAAATTACAACGCGACTATATTCGAGTTTATTCGAAATATTCGCATTTGCCTCGACATTTGGTCGGATAAGAGGAAAACTGTACAATAATTTATTCTGCGTTCAGGTACGGTCCATTTTTATTGCGCTCTGCTTAACATTTTTTCCTGAGCCAACGTAAACAAACAGGGTCTGATGGAGAAAATGTTTGGAAGTTTAAAGTCGAGGCAAGAACACGAGTGAGGGTTAAGGAAACGCAGTGTAACCCTCCTAAACCGAAACACATGTAGGGTATTTTATACCGAAAAGATTGAAACTAGTCGATGGAACTGGGAGTTTCGTACATGAGCAAAACGAAACCCGAGAACAGATACTGTACAATCTTTCATTTTATCTCGAACAAGTCTGAATTTCCAATAAAGCCAAATAATGTTGTCTTATTTAATTTTTTTAATCGTGTGCAATACAAGAACTACTTTATTAAATATATATATATATTTGAATTTCAAGAATTCGTTTGAATTCTAAAAAATTTAAAAATTAACAATTCGCTCTTAAATAATGATTTATGTTTTAAAAAAATTACAATAAATATTGAGTTTCATGTATTTTTCGATTAAAATTTAATATCTCGCTCTGACTTTCTTTAAGAAGGTGTGAAGAAGCTTTCAGGTAATAAGAGACATATAAATAAGTTACAGGAGAACTGAGGAGCGAGAAGAGAGCCTTCGAATTGACGTGTCTATTGCTCTGTTGTATTAATCCCTAAATCAAAGGCTTCGGAAAACTTAAATTTTAGCGATTTTTCCTGTTTTCAAATACTCAAATTTTCTTATTTAAAAATTTGTTCTTAGGTAAACAACTCGTGTATTTGTAAAAATTCCTGTTGATAACAATATATAGAAAACCAAGTATATGGTTTTGAATATTGCGATTTTCCGGAAATTGTCTCTGCTCTTAAATTCTTACATAAAATTTTAATAATATCAAAGTAAGCTAAAAGGCATGATCATTCGTATTTGAATAAATGCCTAACTTTTCAAACAAATACAATCATGACCTCAAGTGCAGAATTGCATTTAAAAAAAGTAATTTCATTTTACACGTTAATTTTCATAAGAGAGAAAAGTGAAATGCGTAGTCCTATTAATTAATTTTTTCAAAACAAAAAAATAGGGACTTTCTATTTTCATGTAGCCTACAACATTTTTGAGTTCAATTTCAAACATTCGGAAATGTCAGCAAAGCAAGACACTCCCTCCCCACGAGGTTTCAATTTCCGGAGAAAGTAAATCCGTAATTTTTTTTTCAAAATTCGATTATTAACACGTACCACCGGGCACTTCAAAATCCCATTTGAATTATTTGGGAAAAGTTGGAACTACATTTGTACGTATTATTGTTACTTTTTAGCAATTTCCGTTGTATTTTTCATACAAATAATTACTAATGGACAACTTTAATATTTACCATGGCTTTTAAAACTTATTTCAGTTTTTCAAACAAATGTAAATTATTTCAACAATTTATTTCCAAAAAATGTAAAGAAATAATCTTATTTTCCTGATTTAAATCTAATTATGTGTCATAGTTGAGAGTAGTACATTTTTCTAAAAACATTATGTAATTATTTAAATAATTACTTATTTTCAAAATTTCTAAAAATTGAGGGAGAGATATCAATTTACTTTTTAAAGTAGTATCCTATGCTACATTTTGTTGAATAATTACATAATTCTGGTGTAATTATTTTAATGTTTAATAATTTTCTATTTGTTTTAACAATCTTTATTTGTTCAAGCAGTTTTTTTCGATAGTTAAAAAAATGAAATAAAATTGGTCACATACAATTATGTTTCTGACTGTATAATGTGTAGAAATAATACATTTACCACTTTTTAATTGTTTAAACAATTATAATTTGTTTAAATAATTACTTTTCAAAAAATAATTTTAAAATCATACTTAATTGTATGTCTTCTTTTTAATTTAATTTTTTTAGTAATCGAAAAAGAACTGCTTGAGAATATAAACCCTATTTAAACAAATAGAAATGTTCTAAAGATTAGAAGAAATGTGTCAAAATAATGTAATTATTCAACAAAAAGCAGCATATGATACCAATTTTAAAAAAGTGGACATCTCTGGCTCAATTTGTAGAAATTTTAAAAATAGACAAGAATTAATCGTTTAAATTATTACATAATGTTTTCAGAAAAATGTACTGCTCCAAAGAATGACAAAATATTGCATTTTAATCAGAAAATACGATTCTTTTCCACATTTTTGGGGAGCAAATAATTGTTTAAACAATTGAAAATTGTTTAAAAAGTCATGGTAAATATTCGAATTGACCAGCTTGAATCGCTTTAATACCTTCTTTAGAACTGAAAATAGCATATTTGTACATTTCTGTAGTTTCAAGCTGCAATTGTTCCCATTTCTTAAATTTGTTGACTCTAATTTGTTCGTAGATGTTTCGTGCCTCTTGCATACAAAATAATGCTCTATAGACTTGACTCTTCTTAAGTGTGACCGAATTTCCATAATTTCTTGTAAATTTTTCAGTCTATAAAGCAGAGTGTTTTTTGTTTACATTACCGTTTTCAAGCATATTTATGTAGAACATCTTAGGCTTTCAAATGATAAATTTTTATCACGCTAGACTTTTTTATGCATTGCTAAGCTTCAAAGCTACAATGAAATATAGTTTTTTGTTAACCAAAGTTTATTAATCATATTATTGGAGTCTTGGAATAACTAATGACATACGTAATTAATTTTTTAAATAGGTTTATTATGTTCTGTTCTTTTACCTCTCAGTTAAAGTAGGAGGAGCACCCACGTTATATACAATATTTTAACACCTGTAATTTAGCTCATTATAATGTATTTCGATTTCTATTTGAGCAGCCCTTTCCAACTTCGTTGACTCATTCAGAATACTTATTTAGAAGGACTTACTGCACCTTTCTAGGTAGAGGCAGAATGTTGTGAATGATCTCCTGTTGTGACTCCTCTTTACACGTACAATCTTAAATCAATGGATTGCCTAGCAAAAACTCTATTGTATTTGTTACAATTTTGCAATCAATTAATTATGTAAGCTTTATCATTATGTAAACTGGATTTGTTCACGATTTTTTTGTAACTAGTAATTTTCAAACATGCTACCGACAAGAAAGGTGAAAATGTTTAAAACAGTTTTTAATAACTTTAAATTGAATTTTTTTTTGATCAACAATGTTGGAGTAGGTAAAATTTGAAAAAGAAAAATTTTTCGAATAGAATGAAAATGATTTGAAATTTTTTCGTTTCGAAATAAGAGTTAAATAATAAAAAATAAAAAATTGTATAATTTCTAGTTTAAAGCTTTCAAAATTGAGCAATTTTTATTTTGAAATGATTATTTTCAGATTACTGTTTTGAATGTTGAATTATAAACATTCAAAATGAAATTATTATAGAGAAGCATTAAATGTAGAAAGTAATTTTAAATTGAAGTAATTAAAAAATTTATACTGCGGAACGCTGAAATTACTAATTGTCCTATTTGTAAGCATAAATTTCAAACGGTTTTCTTTTTATCAATTATATTTTATGCACGAATATAGAAATACTGTTAGCACTTTATGACATGATTGCGGAATTTGATACCAGAAACCTCCAACAAATAAAAAATGTCGAACTTAACATAGTCGAAATTAATCTTTTGAAGCAAAAAACTTTAGTTTTATGACCTCAAAAAGTTAAAGTATTTTATAATTTCATAATAAAAACTATAATTTTCAATTTAAAATACCACAATATCAAAGATCATACATGTTGTTAACTATCATAATTGACGTTTCGCAAGGAAATGGTCCACTATGTCAGCGTGAAATTGTACGTATGAAGGCCTTTTAGGTTGAAAAATACGTCACCGAGACGCTGTTGCAATTTGAAACTTCCAAAAGACGAATTTCTAGAAAAGCGCAGCCTAATTTTAAAATTGATAGGCATAAACGTACGTGTAAGTTATTTTTTTGACACATGTCCTCGCATGTCATGCAGTACAAAGTGACATTGAGAGTGATTTGACATATTTTTTACCATGAAGAGGTTGATATTTCATGAGTTTTGAAAATCGGCTTCGGATAGCGAATAAAACTATATTTTGTCTTTCAGCTGTATTAAAGCACTTTTAAAAAGCGGCATATGGTTATATAACAGTTTTAAAGAAAGGTAGCCGCTCAGCTAATAAAAAATGGAACAAGATGGGAGAAAAATACTGGCTTTTTTCAGAATTCTGCGCCGAATTTTGTATGCAAAGAGCCCATTTTCGGCAAAAATATTGGTTATCTAGTTCTGTACTGCAATCTGTCGATTAGGATCTTGAAAGTATTCATTCGGAATGATTAATTTTGAAATTGTAGAAAAAGATGTTGTAAATTCAATCATTTTATCATTTTTTTAAAAGTGAAAAGACAATTTGAAATAATTTCAAACTCACGTAGACTTATAAACTCTCATATTGACAAGATCGTAAAAGTTGCAGGACAAAAACATGCGAATAACGAGCGGAAATATAGGAGCTTTAATGCGGTAAGAATGACCAAATAAATTGTAGATTATAATAAATATCTTAAGTTGATTTTAAACAGTGCAAATTGTCATGTTCAACCTTTTCATTTTTAAATTATACGCATTAAAATTTTTTAAAGTTTTACATTAAAACTATGGTAACATTAGTACCGTTTAAATTAAAAATCTTTTGGCTTCAATTACTTCAAATGCTTTCAATTTCCATCGGTTCTGATATAAATGCTTAAAACTGTTATAGGGTTACTTCGTTACTATTCTTAGTAATTCTTCCGCATGTATTGCATGTATAGTCCGAGAGTGGGTGAAATGATGCAGTTGAATTTATCAATAAAATTACGTTTTATTCAATTAATCAACACCAAAAGTAGAGATCACAAGAAAGGCTTAGGTTGCGTTGACTGGGCAGGAGGAGATCGCAAATCTCGCAGAAAAAAGGCTAGCGTTGCTAGTCCAAGCCAGAGTACCCGGAAAACCCTCCAGCAAAACAGCTTCCACTCGGGAAATTGCAGAGGAATCCAAAGTCCCTCTCACAGAGCCCGAGAGAGAGAGTAGCTGGGACCGAGGACACTTATCGTGGGACTGACGTGCATTTTCGAAAAGTAAGCGGATTTACTTTATTAGTGTTGACCGTAATAAAAGTAATGGTCTTGTGCGACAGCAGCCCAGACTTATGCTTTAATGTGTTTGGAGGAAGTGGAAAACTTCTGCCAAACACCTTCAGAGAAAACGCACGTCACACATGTTTCCTATCTAGAGAGGTCTATGGGCCAGTTACTAGTACAAAATTATTTTTTTTTGTTCAAGGATTAGCCTATTTTCGTCGAAATTCGTTTTTTTTAAGGGTAAGTTCAACGATACATTAACAAAAATTACATTGTTATATTTTTTGTTAAGCATTCATTTATTTAGTTAAAAAATTTAGCTACTTCTTTGAAAATTATTGTATTCTGTTAAAAAACAAACTATTTTGGTAGTCAGTTAAACAATTTGGTTGAAAGTAATTTTTTTGTTAGAAATTTTGTTGAAAACTCAGTCTTTTCGTTTTCAAATTAAATTTTTGGTTGGAAATTCAACTATTTCGGAAAAAAATATTAATTTCATCAGCTATAGGATTTGCTATTTTTTTGGAAAATTTGTTTTTTTTTTAGTTGACAGTTGAAATACTTTCTTAAAAATTCAGTTTGAAGATTCATAATTATACTTGACCATTTAACTGTTTTGTTTCAAATTCCTTTTGGAAATTTAACTCTTGTTGCAAATTCGTATATTTGGTTTAAAATGAATACAGAACTTAATCAGTTGGATAACAGTTACCTTTTGTGCAGAAAATTATTTTTTTGGTAGAAACATTTATATATGTTGTTACAGCTATTTTGAATGAAAGTCCAACTATTGAACTATTTGGTTGCATATAGTAACTTTTCTTTTGAGAATTCCTCATTTCGGCTTAAAATGTCAACTATTTTGTTTGAAAATAATCTTTTTAGTTTAAAAATTCATTTCTTCCGATAAAAAAATGTAATATTTTTTGCCCTAAAACGTTAAAGAGTTTAGTTGGAAAATGTGACTAAAAAATCTTTCTTTGTTAGAAATTTAACTCTTCGGTTAAAAATTCAACTATTTTCTTAAAAAGTCATCCCTGACACTGGAAATTTCGTTACCTGCAGTTTTGATGTAAAAAATGTAATCTCTTTAATCCAGAGAAATTTGACTGAATTCAATCGAACCACTTTTAATGTAAAACAGTTATAAGTATTCTTCTTTAAAGACATGCAAATAGTATTTTTCAACTATTTTACATATTGTATTTTTAATTAAACACGTGGGCCTTGATTTTAATGTGAAATTTAATATTAAAAGATTAAACAGTCATGTATAATGGCTGATAAAAATAAAATTAACGATAAAAGTAATTTCAGCAACGAACAAAATCTTCCAGAATCTTATTACAGCAGGATATGCTGAGTCACGTGTCTATTGCTGTGAAT